>VUQR01032132.1:0-27738 GCA_015108515.1 Hemichromis elongatus
CTGCTGGTGGTACATACCGTGCAGCGGTCTGTCTTTCTATGATGGTTCCTCGTCTTCCTCCTCTTTCTTGGGTTTCTGCTGCCTGAGGTATTCGCTAAGCACACTGTCAGTTGGGGCCATCTTAGTGATGTATTTGTGGATGTTAGTTGTCTCATCCTGGACTGTGGTGCTGACACTCACCAGTCCCCGGCCTCCTTCCTTCCGCTTAGCGTACAGCCTCAGGGTGCTGGACTTGGGGTGGAACCCTCCATGCATGGTCAGGAGCTTTCTTGTCTTGATGTCAGTGGCTTCTATCTCCTCCTTTGGCCAGCTTATTATCCCAGCAGGGTACCTGATCACAGGCAGGGCGTAGGTGTTGATAGCCCGGATCTTGTTCTTACCGTTCAGCTGACTTCTCAGGACTTGCCTGACCCTCTGCAAGTACTTTGGTGGTTGCAGCTTTCCTAGCGACCTCTTCATGATTCCCATTTGCCTGTGGGATCCCCAAGTACTTGTAGCCGTCCTCAATGTCTGCAATGTTGCCTTCTGGCAGTTCGATATATATATATATATATATATATATATACGATGTCTATATGTGATGTCTGTGTAAAGAGTATGTTTGGTCGGAAGGTTCCTTTGTGCGCATGCACCAACTAGCATGGTGCCTGCTGTAACCCATAATTTCCTTCGGGATTAATAAAGTATATCTGATTCTGATTCTGATATATATATATATATACCCATCACTTCTGGATGACAAATGCTTCAATTACTTTCTGTTGATATACTGTAAATATGTGCACGACTGTCTCATACTGTACGAAAAAATAAAGAAAAACACATAAAGTGACACATTTATTGATTTGGTATGTATTTTTTTTATCAGTGATTTAGAGGAAAACTTAACAGCAGCTAAACGTGTTAACGTAGTCTGTATATAAAAGATGGATGAGGCTTCTGGGTATTAGAAGTGAAATGAACAACGTGGAAATGCGATAAACCTGCGTTATGTCTAATGGCCGGCAGAAGGAGGCTCGTCTGGACTTCCAGTTGTACAGAAATACAGAAGTCTATGGTTTTCTCGGCTTCCTGCTTCATTCACAACTTTCCTGATGAGATTATGAGATCAGTCTCTGGATTCAAGTCATGCTGAGTAAAATATGATCGCTAAAATTTTGACAATGACAAGATAACTAATATAAATACGAAATGACTAGACAAGACACATTTAGCTTGTTCACTGTGGTTATATTATCCAGATGATTTGTAGTATGTGTTAAAGTGGGAGAACACTACTGTTACCGTTACATTACCGTTTATCTATATAGATAAACGGTAATTGTGACTAACAGAAATCTGTTGTTCTAATATACTAGCTTTTCACCAGCCCCAAACATAAACATTTTATTATGTGGAGTTATTTATTTACTTACAAGCAGTTTTACCAGCTCTGCTTGGATCAGCTGGTTTATGCAGTGGCATAGGTTCATAGAAAGTTAAAGGAAGCTCTTTTGTTGGAAAAGTAGCTTTGTATCGCAAGAGGTGAACATGTCAGTTTTGGTTCCAAAATATCACTGCGACGTTGGCCATCTGATAGCTCCATCTTTCTCTTTAAAGCGATTTACATAAAGTAACTTCGTAATAACACAAATACAAAAGTAGCGAACATTAACAGGGTATAAAAGGCGTGATAGTAATCGGGGGGGAAAAAAAAAAGAATGCTGTGACGTTGTGTCTAGAATGACTCTGCAGTTAGTGCTTCTGTTTTTTTTACTTGCTTGCGTGTGTGTTTTCTGTGTGTGTGTGTGTGTGTGTGCGCGTGTGTGTGTGTGTGTGCTGCAATATACTCCAAAAATGGTTGCAGACACAAAGGATGCTAGATCCAGTGGGCCAAAGCTTCCCCTTAATGCACACTTGTTAATTATTCACAGTATCCACCATTACAGTGCTACTGGCCCGGAGCCAAAAGTATGTGTCCCTTTTTCTCCTCAGCACGTCCGAACGAAAACAGCTTTTCAGTCAAAACCAATGCATGTGCATTCAGGTATACAGAGCACCAATATGTTCTGCTTTCAACACAAAACAGCCATTTGTGACTTGCAGCTTCGTTCAGTTTTGGTTTTTAGCTGCAGTGCCAGTCTTTGATGTGTATTTCAGGACCACGGACAGATACATATTAGAATTTGTGCTGTTTGAATAATGCAGGGAGAAGAAGCAAAGAGCTCTTTTTATTTCAGCTTCTCTAGTTTAATTTTGGACTATACTCGAGTGTCTTTGCATGTTCCAAATAATACTGGTTAATCTTATTCTGGGTTCTTGGTGCAGCCCCTCAGTTCATTCTGTCCCCCTTGGGCAGACCTCTGTAAATGGAAAGCCTCAGTTATGCATTAGTTGACTGTATTATATATATATATATGTATTATATGCACTGTAGGTTAGAATTCACCACCATCGTAGATCTCATTGAAACCCTATAGTGATTTATTTTTTTAATAATTATATATAATTATTAGTGGCAGCTTGTTTTACTTGTTCAGAATGATTGTAGCTGTCAGTAAAATAACCATTTAAGTAAGACTTAATGATTAGATTAAAGAATTTATGATGTAATCGCCACTGGTAGAGTAAATATTGTATTATATGCTGGTGTTTCATTGTTATGATGACAATATTATTATATAAATTTCCCTACTGCTAAGGGGAATTAATGGATTCCACACTGCAATACTCAATTTATTTCACTTAATAGATTATATTACTCTTTTAGCTTCTTTTATTTTGCAGCACTGGAAGGAGCTAAGAAAGTGTGGCTCTTTGTGTCCCACGTGTTTGTAATAGTGGTGATGTTTCTGTCATGTATATGTGCTTGGGAGTGTGTTAGTTAAGTCATGGCGTGTGCCTCAGCTGGTGGGACCATGCATCGATCCTCTAAGACACGTCTGTTGACAGGTTGTGTTGCCAGGGGAACCACGGATGCTGTCATCTTCTGCTTGCGTAACCATGGCGATAGTCCCTTCAGCAGTGTGTTGTGTCTGCTTGCTTCACTGTCAAATGATAGGATAAAGACAAACACAGCATGTGGAGGCAGGATTTGGGAAGCAGGACCCGTTTGATGGGCAGACATCTGACAGAGCAGAGCTACATACAGGCTGAGGTGCACTTTTCGGTCTGTCTCAGTCTCCATGTGGAGAGCTCTAAAGGGACCCAGGAGAGTGCTCTGTTTGCTAGGGCCAAACATGTGGTTAACATATGGATGCTATGGACAATGGAAAACTACAACTAGTGCAAACAAACCAAAAAAAACCAAATACATCTCCTGTTCAGTACAGTTTGCAGTGTTATGAAAAACACGAAGATATAACAAAGACTCCTGATATACAGATACGCTTTGCAAATCAAAAACTAGAAAACTAAACAGACAGCATTATCATATATTCAGTTGAAGATGGTAGTGATGCTCTTTATTTCCTCAGGTCCAGGGATGATGTCATCAATGATGTCATCAGGAGGACGTCAGGACCCACCAGGACAGCCTGCCTTCAGCTCTGACTACCTGTCTGGTGAGAGTGAATGGACTCAAAGTCATGTAGTAGATACTAGTAGTTTTATCACTCTATCATCCACTCATTGGCTAATGACCTGCAATTGACAAATCAAGCTCTCACTAATCACATTGCATCATTCACCCCTTCACATCCATTCATACAAGCTTTATTTTCTGTGCTTTTTCTGTCTCACTGCTTTTTATCTAACATCCACACACCCTAACACTCTGACGGATACATCGGGAAACAACTTTGTGGTTAATATCGTGCCCAAAGATATTTAGCATGCTAACTAAAGCATGCTAAATATCCATTAGCCTATTATACAAGATTTAAGCTCAAAAGGCGTTAAAAAGTTCATTTGAAATTAATATCAATAATAGCTAAAAAGAAAAATTTCAGCAGGCAACATCCATTTTTAAAGTGTCTTGTCAGAAGCCATTACTGCATGCTGGTTGAGGGTTTTGTGCATTTTTGTTGTTGTTGCATATATATCTTTGTAGACAGTTTTTATTATTCCGTGCACCAAAATAAAATGCAGGTGGATTCAGATGCTGATTTAGTTTGCATTGGCTGACATTTGCTCTGCCTATTTGTTTGTTTATGTTCTGTCCCACCGCTTTATTTCTTCCTGCTCCTCTTCGTCTTCTTCTGTTTTTTCCACTCCTCGGTTCACTTTGCTTCTCTCTTTGACTGTCTGTCCCCGCTGTCCTTTCTTCATTTGCCAATTTTCTTTGCCTCTGTCTGTCCGTCTCTTTCTCTTGCTCAGGTCCGATGCGTGGGATGACTGATCAGTGGAGCCTGAACAAGAAAAAGGACAGCAGCAAGCCTGACTCATTTCTAGGTCCATTTTACTTTTTCACCTTCTGCGCCATTGCCACCTTTAACTCCAAACTAAGTAGCGGGTCACTGTATTTTCTCTCTTCTTCTTGTTTTAAATCTAAATAAAATAAAAGTCTCAAGAATTTGGTGCAGAATATTAACTTTATTGTGAGGGTTTTGAAATAAATATGGGGTTAAAATTGGACAATTATTTTCAAAAACCTGCATGTCAAATCAAATCAAATCAAACTTTATTTATATAGCACTTAATCATACATGACATGCAACTCAAAGTGCTTTCCAAATTATATAGCATCTCTAATATTTGTTTAAATATGCCTTAGCAAGTTGTCCTGTAACCAGGCACTTTTAGTAGCAATCAAAAGCGGTAAAAGCGTTCGGCAGAATTATAATTGGCTAATGAAACACTTTTCTATTTTCAGCGTTGAAAAGGCTGTTCCAAAATGTCCTTCAGTGTTTCATCTATTTCGCCTCTGGCTTCTGTGTGTTTGATCCAGGGTTATACTGAAGAATTCTGGGAGTCTGTCTCACAATTACATCCGCTCTGTTCTGCGTACTTGAGCCACTGGTACAAAGCAGCCCCTGGACATGGTGCTAGCACTACCATGCTCCAACGGTTGGGATAATATTCTTGGGGCTTTATCATTTCACCTCTCATCCCAGAAACTTCTGCAGTTCTTCAGTCTTTTTTTTCTTTTCGAATTCCAACATTCTTAGCTTACACACACAGTGAACATACAGTTTCTACCCCTCTGTCAGTGCAACCTAGCAACATACAAACCTGTTTAAGAGGTGTGGGCAGCTGATCTCTGAGCAGAAAAACCACGGAATTAATTACATGTGAAAAAGAAAGTGCCAGTAGGAGTTTTTGCACTCATTTAACAAAACTAAGCACACCTCAAGAACCAACTTTAGCAGTAATAACTTAACATAATTGTTTTCTGCATGACTTTATCTCTTACTCGGTTGTGGGAGAATTCTTTTCACACTCTTCTTTACAACATCTCTTCAGTTCATTGTGCTTTGCTGGGATTTGCTTGTGCACAGCTCTCTCCCCTTCCTTACTATCTCAGTGTGGTTGACGTTTTGACTGGGCCATTGCAACATCGTTGCATCGTTGTGTTGTTGCTAGTGTGCTTGGGATCGTTGTCCTATTGCTTGACCTCATTTCAGCTCTTCGACAGATGGCTTCACATTTGACTGTATGGTACATTTTTATAGAGAGGAGTTCTTAGCTGACTCAATGACTGTAAGGTAAAGCGAGGCTAAATCATCACCCTTCCAAGACAGTGCTATCTTGGAATGAGGCATTTGTGCAAATATGCGTTGTTTGGTTTTTGCCAAACATGGAGGACATTATTTTACAAGTCTTGTTGTTTGTTTAGATATAACTTTACAAACCTAATCCGAGATACCATGTTGTTTTTAGAGACAAGAGATTTTCTCCTGGGAACCCCTCATAACAAGCTATACTTTTTCTAATTGTACTGTTATGATCTTTAACATGTAACATGCTAAGTGAGGCGTGTATAGTTTGACATGTGGCTCTTGGTTTTTGTGGCTTTTGTCGCTTCTCTGAGCTCTGAATGGTGAAAGCTTGGGGGTGAATTTGCTGGGACACCCATCCTAGGAAGACTGGCACATTGTGTTAACGGACACTTTAGTGCTCCAATCACAGTTGCTGATGATCAGTTAATTAAGTCCATTTGATCAGCAGCATGTGGTTGCTTGTTAAACTCTTAATTGTATGTAAGCAGTAATGGTGTACTTCTTTTTACAGCACTGTCTTTGGTTAGAAATACACACCATGAGTATGCTGGAATCTTCTACATGTTGCAGTACTGCAAAAACTGAGATGCTTAAAAAATTGAAAATTGATTTCATTTCACGCATCAATTGTTTATTCTTGGCATTTTTTTTGTATTTAATGTTAATATGAAAAGAACTTGATTATCAGACTGTGTAAAACAAATGACCTCATACACCGGCTTATCCTCCACAATCATTGCTGCTAGCTAAAAAGCTACAGTCAGGTCCGTAAATATTGCTGAAGACAAAACTGAAGTGAAAATGCCCCGAGAAAAAGAAGGAACCGAAGATGGTTGCAGTAGAGGCCTGGCAGAGCATCACCAGGGATGAAACCCAGCGTCTGGTGATGTCTGTGTGTTCCAGGCTGTGATCGACTGCAAAGGATTTGCAACCAAGCATTAAAAAGTGAAAGTTTGATTTATGCTTCTTATTCTGTCCCATTACTTTTGGTCCCTTAACAAGTGGGAGGCACACATGCAAACTGTTGTGATTCCTACACCGTTCACCTGATTTGGATGTAAATACCCTCAAATAAAAGCTGACAGTCTGCAGTTAAAGCACATCTTGTTCGTTTTATTCGGAATCCATTGTGGTGGTTTATAGAGCCAAAAATGTCAGAATTGTGTCGATGTCCCAATATTTATGGACCTGACTGTAAATCTGTATGATTCATTTCTTTATAGTGAATTACTGAATATGTCCATGATTAAGACACATTGTGGCAAATTCAAAGAAAATATATAATCTGGATGTAATAAGTACTTACATTCTTAAATAATATATGTTGATATTTCTTGTATTATTGAATTGTTTATTTATGTATTTTCTTTTTTTTTTTTAATTTCACTATTTTAGTGGCAGTTTCTTTCTTTCAGGAGCAGATCATGAATTTTAATTTCTTAATTTCTTCACATAGTGTCTTTAAGGTTGTGTGGTGTAGTAACAGTAACATTCACATACTGTTACTGTAGAAACTTGTATAGCCTAATGGCTTAATCTATGTCAGTGTTTAACTTCTTTCCCAGCAGCATGTGGTATGAATATATGAAGTATACAACATTCAGACAGACAGCTTCCTGTTGGTGATGTACCTCTGTGCTGTCTCTGTCCTTCAGGCTTTTCTCAACCTGGGTTTGGAGGGACCATGGGGTCCAGCATGCCACCTTTCCAGACCAGTATGAGCTCTACTCTTGGACAGACTGGGATGAATCCAGCTATGGACATCCAGAAAGGTTCAAGCCATTTTGGTGTGGAAAGCAAAACCATCAGTAACACCAGTGGGAGCAGCCCCTTTAAAAGCGGTGACCCATTTTCTTCCGCTGGCACAGGAATCCATTCTATGGATCACTCTGCAGGTATCACACTGGGGCTTGTTTGCATGAAATACTGCATTCTGAATCAATATGTTAATTCTGATTCACTTTAATATCGATATTATGGAGGAGGACTCATAAACTTTGGTTGCATTTCTAACACAACTATAGCAACAAGTGGAGCTGCAGCGCCAACTCAAAAGTCTAAATCCATGAACATAGTTCACATTTCATTTAATAAAAGCTAAGATGTTATGCTTCTCTTGCTTAAAGACACAAAGGCAGAGCAGGTGGGAACAGTGGTGACAGGAGATGTAACACCCTGGTCACACAGGGCATGCTTTCAGCAGCAGAGGGCAGTCTTTTCTACTTTTCACTGTCACTGGAACACTCCCAGCTCTGCTGTTTTCTTGCTGGTGACTTTATTGCTTTGCACTGTGCACCCAGCTATGTTCTTTATCATCACTTGACAAACTGGATCAGCAGATAAATGAAACAGTGACCATTTTAAATAATATACACAGTGTTTAGCTCTTGATTAGTTCCTGAAGTGAAGAGAAAATAGCAACCTAAAGTAGATTTAGTACAGCACATGACATTTCCAGCTGTCTTTATTATGAATATTTAATGGTTATCATAATCAGTAGCAGCTGGGTATCAACTAAATTTGTTGTTGCCAGGTAACACAAGCACAAACGCAGAGCAGTGCATCATGACTTCGGAGTTTTCCTGCACATGTAACTGTACAACATTTAGAGTAGAATAGAAACATGCATATTCTCCTGCAAATACTTTTACATGTCTTCAGTATGTTGTCATCTACATCTAACTGTAGATTCAGCAAGAAATCAAACCCTGCTGTCAAGGGTCAGAAGAAAATGGCCGAGAGGGCTCTAAAGCCCACACTTGAACTCTTACACTGACTTTGGTAGAACTTATTAAACATTTAGTAATATTTTTATTCATTGGCTTTATTTTGTATTTGACTTGTCGGTGTACAAACATAGCCCTGCCAGTTAGCAGTGATGTAACAGCTTCTATTGAGTGAAGTCCGTGTCTCTCAGCAGATTGGATGCATCAGTGACGCAGATAAATATATAGACTACAGATAAGTTCAAAATTTCAGTTAGGTTTAAAGGTTTTTCCTGCACAGTAATGGTCATTAAAGGCTACTGCAATGGATGCATTTGTACACCACAATTGTTGCAGCAGCTGCCATATTTTGCAAATAATTACAGTTTGTTGAGCCTTTGACCCATATCTCATGTTAAATTCTTCTCACGTAAAGACAACAAATAAATGTCCAGAAAGATGAAGAACATCACAATATTCATAATGTCAATACCTGATCAAATCTGAAGGTGTGAGCTAGCTAGGTTTTTTGGCTATTGATGTAGATTTCTCTTACTCGCTAAGCGATCGGCATGAGTAACGGGCTGAACGATTACATTCTCTTCCACTAGAGAGCAGTACAACTACCTGCTCTAATTAAAACTGTAGTAAGAAAGAAGAAGACGAAGAAGAAATTAGATAATAGTCATGCTGTGAGTGAAACAAAATAGTCACTCTGACCTGGGTTTTGGAGATATTTCTGTCCCAGATGGAGGCCCTAGCATGAGTAGTGGTCAGAAGAAAGCAAAAAAGGGTAACTGGGGACAAACCGAGCTAATTCCTGGATGGTGCACAGGGAAAATGATCAATATGCTTTTGGTGACATTTTTGTTTGGTGGTGTGATTTCTATAAAGTGAAATATGTGCCGTGGCTCCAAAAGGTTGGGAAACGCTGGTTTACGTAACAAAAATGTAACCTTCCTGCCTGAAAAGTAAAGTCAGTAAACTAGTGGATAGAAATTATACACTGCCGGGCCAAAAAAAAAAGAAAAGCCGCCACCTGGATTTAACTAAGCACATCGGTATGAGCCTCCTGTTGGACAATTACTCCATAGGCGATTATCTTTAAGCTGGCAACAAGTTATTTAACCCCAACTGGTGCAATGAGTTGCTTCTCAAACAAAGACACATCGAGATGTGTCGTGGAATTTAAAAAGGGTCATATCACTGGCATTCATCAAGCAGAGAAAACATCTAAGGAGATTACAGAAAATACTAAAATTGGGTTAAGAAGTGTCCAACGCATTACTAAAAAGTGGGAGGATGGTGGGGAGCCATCGGCTTCGAGGAAGAAATGTGGCCAGAAAAAAAAATCTTGAATGATCGTGATCAGCGATCAATTAAATGTTTGGTGATTGGGCTCAAAATGTGAAATACTGGTTCTGGGAGCGTGAGACATCATTTTCACACATGGACTGGCCACCACAGAGTTCAGACCTTAACCCTGTTGAGAATCTTTGGGCTGTACTGGAGAAGGCCTTGCGCGATGGCCAGACTCTACCATCATCAATGCAAGCTCTTGGTGGCAAGATAATACAACACTGGATGGAAATAACAACAGCAGAAGCTTATCGAAACAATGCGAATGTGTGCGTTATACATGCTCCAACAAAATATTAGAAATATTAGAGGGACCTTTTTTTTTGGCGGCAACGTTTTTTTTGGCCAGGTGTAGTTCCCTGTAAGCTGGGGCCAGTCAGTGAATCAATCAGGCAATTTGAGTCAATTTGAGAAATAAATCGGAGCGTGCTGAAAACCTGAAATTTTCTCTTATTTAGGATCTTTGTTTTTTTATTCAGGCTTAACTGTGAAAAAAAAAACCAAACTCATATTCAAATTAGAGCGTTACAAAACAGTCTGTGTAATAAAAATGATACTATTTTTATTTATTTTCAAGGTTTGTTTTTCTCCTTGTTGTAAAGGCAAGAAATAGGTGGTTGTGTTCTTATCCAGTGTCCCAGCCGGTGCCAGCAAAACCCAAAACCAAAACTAGGTCTTTGTCCCATCACTCAGAACTCACCTGCTGTCCATCAATGTCTCACAACAGCTGCACACACAGTAAACGATGCTCCAGATTTTTTTGTATTATTGTTTCTGTTTTCCACCACATTAGAATATATATATCAAACAAGCACATGTGATAAAATTGACTTTCAGGTTTAATTTAAGAGATTAAATAAATTCCATTAAGTGTTTGGATGGGATTCCGTGACAGATTAAACCGCTGGAACATCTGTAGCTGATTTCAAGTATCTGTAAACATGTGGTACAATGACATACTGATGCTAGTGAATAAAGGCCAATATCAGACTGAAAAATCCAAATAAGCCTGTCAGAGAGACAAAAGAAGCTGGCAAATCCTTTCAGAGTGGCTAAATCAACAGTTTACTGTAAAAGAAAAGATGCTCCGATGCAAACAAATAAGACATTCTTCTAGACTTAAAGCAATCATTGACTGCAAAGGATTTCCATCCAGGTGTTAAAAACAGTCCTTATATCTTGTTTGTACAACTACCCTTGAGCTTCTGAAAATGAGGGGCTGTGTAATGTATAACTCCTAATGTAGTGCCTAAATAATTATTGCAATCCTTTTGTAAAACCCTTGAATAAAAGCCTGCTCTTCAGTCACATTTTAATTGAATTACTTAAAACCCACTGTGGTGGGTCCAGAAGCAAAGGTTTACGGCCCTAACTGTAAGTGCTCAGCAAGAAAGCAGTGATGTGACACTGAAATCATAATCTGTTATTGACAGAATTGCCAGAAACATCTTAAAAGTTTGTTTTTTTAACGTCCCACATTATCTTTAACCTTCAGTGAGCATGAACAACTCATCCCTGTCGGCAGGAGGAAAACCAAAACCCAGATTTGGGGTGATGGCGAGTCATGCCCCTGCACTTCCTGCTGTCTCACATCACTGTATCTAATGATGCGAAAAGTAAAAGAGGAAAAAAACAAAACAAAAACATGTTACTTAAAGTCACTTTTTTTCACAGTGGGATTAGATTGGATCTGTCTGTGCTCTGTTCTGCATAGGCTCGATTTAGGGAATTACAGTCATGGAAGCATCATCGTCGAGGTGCTTTATAAATATGAATAACAGTCATTTATAACACATGCTGCGTCTAATTAACCAAATTCTGTGGGTTTTTTTTATTGTGTGTACTACTCAGTGTAGGGATATTTTCTGCAGGATACTGATGACACATTTTTAAACATGCTTCTGTTCTTCTGCGTTTACTCTTCTGTGTCTAAGGCTTGCAGTCCGCTGTGCTCCTGCTCTGTCTGTGGTAAACCTTAAATAGAATCTGGCAGATTATCGGTCATACCGTGTTTTTGCATGGGTCATGTGTTCAAAGCAGCCCATGATCCAACCTTAATGTATTTCATGGCAGTTTGCCAGAGTCCAGATTAAGAAGTACTCCCATTAAATATCTTATGCTATTAAGTATAGATGATAATATCCCCGGTCTTGTCTTCCCGCAGTGTTGTTTATAGCAGGGGAAGCATCAGGTCGTTGGGAGAAAATAGCAAAGTCAATCAATTAAAACAAGCCGGGAAAGGTGCCAGATTTAGAGAGGATTGCACCTTTTTGTGGATTTCCATTAATAAGCAGTGATGTAAGACTGCAGTTAGGATGATGAAAACTAGAAAGGATAATAAAATTCCAGACTGGAAGAAGAGCCGATGAGCAGTCCTGGGCTATTTGACAGTCTGCCTGTTTCTGTCTGTTCATCATTCTATTTCTTGTTCTCTCTGAGCTGATGACGTGCTTGTCACTGATAATTGACAAATATGGATTCGGAAGAAAAAGCCAGAGCCAAATGTGATGCCTTCATTCCTCAAAACTAAGAGAAGATAGTGGGAACAGACAAATAAGTAGATCATCTCAGTGCAAGCTGAACATTTTTTTGCTTTGTCTGCCATTTGATTGTTCTGTGATTCCGCAGTGCGTTCCTAATGTGCAATGTGACTTGAGTGCGTTTGAATGTGCACTTAGTAGACACGCATGTTTTCATTTTGTTCTTGCATGCTAGATCCTGTGTTAAATGTACTTGATACATTTGTCTGTGTAAGTTGCTTCAAGGTTGCGTTGCTCTCCCAGTGTGCTTGTTTTTCTGTGGTGTGTGTGCATCCTCCCACAAAGAGCACCTTTGTATCCTGGATGGTGATGATATTTAAATATTGAGAATTATGCATATTTCTGCCACTTGGATCATACATTTACTGGTTGACTAGCAGGTCCTTTCAGACTTCACTGACAATTTGGAAAACAAAAATCTACACAGAACTATATGACCAGCTTTCAGTTTTGACTTCATTTTACTCTATAGGTATTATCAAAAAAGAGTAATAGCTAAAAAAAAACATTACCCCACAGGCACACTTATCAAATTACAGTCTAACTCGGTCCTAAAAGATTCCTGCAAATGTTTGCAGAATTTATTGGAAAAAACCCCAAAAACTGTTGTTAGCAAAACTTTTGTTAGCAGTATCAATCAAATCCAGGCAGCTGGGGCACCAAGCAAATATATCTGATGTCTGCTGAAAACCCATCATGTTGGTGTAAAACAGCATCTATAAAACGTTTTATGCACATATTATCTATTATAGTCTTTACAGAACCATAGACAAAACAACAGGTGAGTAAAGCAAATACACGTTGAATGTATTTATAAAAGTAGGCACCATCACATACAACTTACTGCAATAAGTTGTTGGAAATGTCGTGCCTAAAAGGAGCCTAAGAGCAGTCAGACTATGGTTACTATCACTGGAAACCAACCCAGCGAAACAAACTTTACTTCATGATTTTATGCTTGGCATGTAGTAGACCACAATAACACACAAGGTGGGAATTTAATGCGTATTATAGCATATAGCCAGTTGTGTTTCCCAAGTGCATTGCTAATACATCTTCTATGGTACCAGCTTAGGTGTTTCTCCTGTCCAACCATATCATGTGATGTCACTAAAAATGATCTGTCTTCATCTGGTTGTTATTTTACAGTGTGTGTGCACACCACAAATATTTCAGCAGGTAATAAATGTAAACGAGTAAGATTTTAAAATAGGTTATGTTCCACAATAGTGTCTGTTCTTTGTTTTGGGGGGACGAGTCAAGGCTCGAGGTGACAGTAATAACAGACATTTATTATTTACAGTATTTATTGAGCACAGAGTAAGAATGAGAATAAGTACAGTTCAGTAAGATAAACTCATAGAAGCTTTTTTCTCTACAAATAAATAAAGTTATCATTAGTAGGAAAATTAGTCCAGCTTTCCTCAATTAATGGCCACAATTGAACTTTTTAACAGGATGCCAAGAATTAAAAGCTATCACTAAACATCAGAGATGCCTGCAGCTTACATTGCAGAGATATCAACTGAAGTTGACTCTCACCAGGTAGTCCTCATCCATACTCATGTGATGCCTCTGTGGTACCCAAAGATGGCCTACGGTGTACAGTGTTGCACTGCCTGAATGTGGTATTTTTCTTTTGTAGAGTCTCTAGCTATTATCAAACATGACATTTGAACAGTTTTTAGTTAGCATAGTTCTCACAATTGTCTGGATGCACACTACTCAAATTACTTTGGTTTAGACAAAAAAAACCAGAACTACCTGAATCATGTTGAAGGGCAGGCAGTCAGTGCAACAGTAAGGACAGTGAGGGCTTTCTTCACTACATCAAATTATGTTCACTGTCATAGATGCAAGCATTATTTACCAAAATAGTTGGTGCACCCAGTTAGATCAGATTTAAACCTGAAAAATAACAATTACAGCTATAGTAACCATAATCTGATGGCTTTTTAGCAGGTGTTTCTCTGACACGGTATGTGATTGGTTCCTCCTCTTATAAAACCCTCCCCCTCGGCAGCTCCCATCCTCTCTCCCAGCGGCTCAGTGGACGACAGCAGTGCTACGTCCTCCAACTCTGAACCCCTCAGCCCTGACAGAGCAGGGCCGGGGGACGATGCCGGCAAGCAGCAGCAGCGGCGACGGAAGAAGAAGAGGAAGGGCCGCGATGAGGTCTACGACTTCTTGGATAGCCAGGAGAATAACATCAGCAGGATGCAGGATAAAGGCAGAAGGGAGGCGGAGGAGGATGAAGATGAGGAGGAGAACTGGGAGTGGGAGATCAGAGAGAGTGGAGGAGGGGGAAGGGTAAAAGGCAGAAAGACTAAGAGTCGGGCGAGACTTCCAGAGGAGTGGGGAGCTCCACAGCAGCCTGTCTCTCCCACGCCAGCTGCAGTTGCCCCTAAGTGGGCTACAGGTGCTGACATTGGTTCTAGTGACCGCAAAGCTCCAAACTCCATCCCCAGCCCCACTCTACCCTCTGCCCCTGAACAGATACCCACAAGTTTTACTAACTGCTCCCATGTTGGCCAAGTATCAGATTTGTCCTCGCGCTCCTATGAGCCTATGTGTTTAGACGACTTTTCCGTGTCTGTTAAAAATGGGCAAAAGGCAAATGAAGAGAAAATATCAACCAAACCTGAAAACCATATTAGCTCAGCTGCTACTACAGTCACCAAGAATAGTTTAGCTGGGGATGTCAGTGGTAGCCTAGCACTAATGACAGGGGACAACCTAAGCCCTGTCTCCCAGACCTTCTCTTTCCTTGATTCAGTCCTCCAGACCCCTCCAGGTTCCACTCCCGACTCCCAGACAACCACCCCCATCACCAACACAGCCTCCCTTGCCACTGCTTCCCTCACAAAGTCAACCCCAGTAGAAACCACCATCCCCGCTTCACAAGCTGCTTCTGATTCCAATCCTTTCAAGAGCACTTCAGACCTTCCCCCCACTGTGTCCACCAATCCATCACCTTTAACTTCAGCAGAGACATATCCATCCATAGCTGGATTGGCTCTCAACATAGATGCCAAGCCTTTCGTCCCCTCAGCCACACTAATGTCCTGCACAGCCACCCCCGGTAATTCGGAGGCCACTCTTGTTGTCAGAACAGCAGCAGTGGCCTCCACGAGAACCGCCGGTCCTGCAACCTCTACCACTTCAGCCACACTCCTTAATTCCTCAGCTGCTTCCTGTAAGAAAGAAACCACACCTGCGTCGTCACCATCAGACACGCCCCCCAAACGCGTACCAGTGTCCCTTAGCTCAGCCACACCCCCTCCTCCCATCACCCAAGCAGCCCCTCCCTCCCTCCCTGCACACTCAGACCACCAGGAGTCCTCGTCGCCACAGCTTCCCCCATTGGAAGGTTGGTGAACTACAGGGAAGATTATGAATAACATGGAGCTAATTTAAAGAAAAGTGATTGTAGGTTAGGATAGCAAGAAGTAGTGCTGTTTGTCTTCCTGTATGCATGGCTCTTTGCCTGCTTGGTGCTCGATCCTGTCCCCTGCGAATCCAAAATAACCGGGGCCCGACAGATATATCCAGAACAGCTTCTTTTATTAATCAGCTTTTAAGATATTTACATTTGCGCCAGATAAACATCTGCTCTTTGTTACTACTGCAAATATAATCTGGAAAATATCGCAGACAGGAACTCATTTGTGTCCAAATATATTCATCTTCCATGCTGCCAGCATGACTATGGGACACAAATGTACTGTGCTGGTCGGGCCCTGCATTAACAAACCTGCCAGGCTAAACTGTCTGATTTGATTTTCCTCTGCCTGCCTCTGTGTATCTGTTACTGTGATCATAACAATTTGATAATACTTGACCTGCTGCTGATAGCTGCTACCGTCTATGCTTGCTCCACTGTCTACTGTTTCATGTGACTGTCAGCTGCTCTGGAACCTCCCACTATCTCCTTTTTGTCTGTAAAAACACACATAACCTGAGTCGCTGCATGGAAAAGCCAGTTTGCCGATGCCTCTCAGATTCAGTCAGTAATTGTGTAGGCTTTAATCATCTGCATAGAGGTACATTAGTGTATGTAGAAGAGGCGAGGTGTTTCTGTGACCATAGACTTTATATAAAAGATGGACAGCATGTTGCACTGTGATGCCATTCATTCACTTGCAAAGTTTAGTGGAGTGTTTTTGCTGTCGCCATCTTGTCTTTTTGATGCCAAACTGTGAAACTGAGCAGGACTGCATATTCATATGACTGCATATGTCAGTCTAAATCAGGCTGGAACTAAAGCATAACCTTGTTATCTGAACTAATAGTAACTCATCAGAAAAATGTCAGCTGAGGTCACAGAGCGAGACTTCTGTACTTCCTTTTGACACCAGAAGGAGTTAGCACCTCCTGAGTATCAGAAAGAAAGCAGGTTTAAAGCACCTGATTTTCAGATGCAAAGGCGATGCCCATCTTTTATAAACAGTCTATGGTTGTGAACAAGAAAACTGGAAAATGTGTTACAAATTCATCTTTCAATTATTTAAAACGTGGTTCAGGTCGATAAGGCACAAAACCCAGTTTTTCACTTTTTCACCTCTAAAGCTTTCTTTTAGCACTTATCACTAATTTTCAAATGCTATAATTCTGTTGCAGGTGTTTACTGTAAACTATATATGACTTGTTTTACATTAAATTCAGCTATTTTCTGAATTTTCTACAATGTAGTATTTGCCCCCCAAAACCCTCAGATTTCTACTGCTTTGAGCCACAGGATGTGCTCCATGTGTCACCTGTGAGTGGTCATATTTTCAGATTAAAGTCAAAGCATCGGTCTCTGAACTATTTTCACGACCTGTTAGATTAAATCTTATAATAAGGCACCTAAATTTATTCTTTATACTTCATTGGTCAAGAATTAGGGGATCTAAAAAAAAAAGATCAAAGGTGGCCCTCACAGGTCAAACTCACTGCAACTCAAGAAATACCAGCAAAGAGGAAAACGCTGTCATACACACAACAGAAGTTTGGTAAAAACACAAGAGAAATAGAAAAAAAAAACGCCACATGAACTTAACTTAAAACCACAACAGAAGTGTTTTTGGGGAGACAATAACGTGGACACAACAGTTACAAAATTCACAAGCTAAGAGTAAACCGCTAATAGCAAACACATACGTGCAGTTTTTAATGAATCACATGATAAAGACACACATTGGCTGAATCTTTTTCTCCCTCTCGACACAGGCGTGTCCTGTGTTTCTGTCACGTGTGTCTCTGTGCAGCCCTGCACATGTTTCAGTTTCCGTCACTTATTCTCATCTAAACACTTCTCTGCTCCTGTTTTTGTGGGATCTTGGTTTCTTCTAGTTCCACTCTGTTTTAATCAACTTCTCTTGTGTTTTATGTGCTTTTATAGTATTTTTCTATTTACTGGTATTTTCTTAAGTTGCAGTCTGTTTGACCTGTTGTTATTTTTGTTATGACAACAGACAGGCATATCCATCCAAATCTAACCAATCACCAGCCACATTTTAACCTGCAGTTTACTGTCCAGTGCCTGGTGAGGTCGGCCTCCTGTAACCTGAGAAAAACCCTGATTGCACCTCATTCCTCTTACTTCTAAAGGCTGGATTTAGCCTGATCACTCTGTGTCTACAGACTACATCTCATACCCACCTAATGAACATTCACTTGACACTGTAATTCCCTGTGCTTCGCTTTAGTCTCATCGCAGACCTTAAACCTCCCTGACACTCCGGGTGAAATATGTGTTTAACACTCTTTAGATAAAAGGTTTCGTCACGTAGCTAGAATTGCGTCTGGCCTGACTGACAAAGAAAAAGTTTTCAGGTACATCGATACCCGAGCCTTATTTTAGCGAGAGAGTTCTTAAAGCCCAGGGATTGTTAGAGCTGATGATGGAGAATTGTGTAAAAGACAATGGAGATGATTTTTAAGAGTAAACTGGATTTTTTTTTTTCTCTCCCCCTTCCCATTTTTTCTTTTTCATAATGCCACCAACAATGTAACCTCGCTCCACAGGTAAGAACATTTTTCCCTCTTCATTTTGTCTTTTTCTTGTTTCTGATTCCAGGAAGTTTGCGCATCCTGAAGTCAGATCGTTTTGGGCACGTTTAGTAAGCTTGTCCCTGTGTTTGTTATAACTGCGGATTTAGATGACGGTGAAGTATTTAAATACAGAGAACACAAAGTAAAATGAACTAAATCATTAAGAAAATTGATTTTATTTCGAAATGTGAATTGAGAAATGTTCCTGTAGGTTTAACAACCTTAAAGCTAATTTGAGGTTTCATCCACCTAGCCCAGCATACATCAGCACATTACCTTCTTTAGTTGGAAACTGCACACTGTATGCTGTAACTCGAGTCCGAGGTTTATTCCCTCCTTTGTAACATGGTGTCTGACCAGGACACTAACGTACATGGAAAGAATGCCAGGATCTGTCCATTTATAGTCCAGGTTTGAGCTGGAGAATAATGTTGCAACCATGCAGCAGAAATCTCATAGAAAATATACGGATATCAAAAATTCATTTTCATAAAGGTATACGTGAATAACTGACCAGCGACTTTGGATAATTAAATGAATGTAAATGATGATATATGGCACTCTCCATTAGCCTGATTTTTACAACCACATCGCGTACGACGCTTCAGTACTACAAATACAGCGATGATGTTTGCAGGGCTGTGAGGAGTTCTATAGATTTTTTTCCTTTAGGTTTTTTCTGCAGTTCATTCTTGAACTGCACATTTCATGAGATGAGCTATTGAAATAAACCCGTTGTGTTTGCAGAAAACTTTATAGTGTGTGATTGCGATGATTTAGTTTTACCAACAATCTCAGTTAAAACGAAGGCAATGACGTTTCCTCACAAAAGCTGAGTTAATTCTTTGAAGCCACCCAGCTGTTTGTAACATGATGTGTTTAATGGGGTTCACGACACATTACAGGACTTAGAAGGCAGATGTGTTGCATTTTAAATGTATTTTTTCATGGCTTACTGTGAGACTGTAGTCACACTACGTCAAGCATAGTGATGCATTGATGTGTTTGATTGACCACAGTTATAGTGAATCTTTGATTCTCTCCAGGGTTCCTCACCCAACATGGATCCTGCAACTTGTATTTCTGTGTTTGCTAAGAGGCAAAAATGCTAATGCACAGTGCATGTGCATTTTTCACCACAACTGTACATTATTTCCTTTGGAGTCATTGGAGATCAGAAATGGAGTTATTAAAGAGTTGGTTTGGTTTACCTGAAACACAACTTATATGAGACTGCTTAAAATGGATAGGTTACAGGTTAAACGATTAAAAATAGATTTCTAACAGTAGCATTTCAATAATGTTAGAGACAAGATGACAGAGAAGCTACTTTCTATAGTGGTGAGAAAACTTTTAATAAAAGTTTAAGAGCATGAAGTTTAATGAGCAGGATAAGCAGCATCTGTGTCGTGTACGTGCTACTTCAAGGTCCGGAAAAGCTCACCAATTTGAAATCAGCATAAGGTCAGAGTAATGCAGTGTTTCAGGATGAACTGTATGGTTGCTGCTGTGCTCCCACGTGTTTTTAAGATTAAGTATTAAACATAACTGCCGTTAATGACCTTGTGTGTTAGTCTCGTCACTCTGTGTAATTCGGTCCAGACAGCGCAGGTAGAATGTTTTTATCACCCAGCCAGCCTGGGCTGACTTTATCTTGACTCCGTTTATTTTTAACCCTGCATCTTTCCTCTCATATAAAATATTGATGACAGTGACTGTTTCACCCTTACATAAGGCAAACACACCCTCATTTTTTCAATCTGTAGTCCGAAAGAAAGAAGAAATTGTTGTCCATTCCTGTGTGTGAATGTGTGTGTAAGACAAAGCGCGTCTGGTGTGCAAAGCAAAGTGGCAACCATCTTTTACCTGATGCAGTGTCCTGGATTTGTCCTTGACAGTGAGCCAGGGAGATCAAGTCAAAGCAAATTCTAGAAATCGAGATAACCACCGGGAAACCTGGTGTGTTGTGGTTGGCTGTGTAACACTGCATACAAGACATCAATGCTGCAGTCTGTGTCGGTTGTTAAGCAGGTTGATGTAGAAGCTCAGCCCTGCTCACTGGCTCCCTCAAGTGCCTGCTACAGACATTACACCTATAAACCACTGCTGTCTGAAATTATCGCCAAGAAACATATACAGGTATCATAATATTATCACGACTCAGCTGTAGATATTCTTTTTGAGTTTTGTCTCCAAGCAAAGCGTTAATTCACCGCATTCATTTGGCAAAAGTAACATTTTTGGTTCTATTTTTGAAGCATTTTATGGTCTAAAATGTAGGTCAGAGGACAGAGAGGAGAGTCCAGCACACTGGGTCACCTCAGCTTGTAATCAAACTGGGCTGCATTTCACTTTTTTTCCACACATGTGCTCCACATTTATTTTCAGCTTTTTCAGTGTCTCAGTTTTCTTCTAACTAGCAGTTAAGAGAGAGTTTGTTTTGCATGTGTGACTGCTATCCACTGACAAAGCTCGTCTAAGCACTAATTAGGAAAATATGAAGAAGTGTTTAAAGCCATTCCTGAGTGTTTCCAGTTAATCAGTGTAGACTTGTTTTCATAACAATACTAAGCAGCAGCATCACCGGTGCCAGGAGGCCCACACTGGTACAGCAACAGCTTTGCTAAATTAGACAAACACTGCATTAGTCGTAGAACGTTGGATTTATGCATATGTTTCCTGAAGTTGCTGGTAATGGTCCATTTACGCACAAGTAACCTTTTACACACAGTAGCTTCCATTTAGCTGTATTTGTTTTACACAAATAGAAAACCCACATCAACTAGTGGCTCAGCATCTTATTGAGTATGTGCTGCAGCTCCAGCCCTGCAACAGACTGACGACCTGTCCAGGGTGTACCCCAACTCCTGCCCCGTTGCTGGGATAAACTGCAGCCCTCCCGAAACCCTGCTTTAGATAAGTTGAAGAAAATGAATGAACAAATAGGTCACAGTTGCTACCTACCTACATGCTGTTTCTGACTTAATCACTGTCACAAATGTCTCAGAACAGAGACTGCCACTAAATATTAATGAATACAGATTAAAAATATCAGTCTTCTTTTAACTCTAATGGTCTTGAGTAAAACGTAGTACAAAGAAGACTCACTTTTGAACCTTTTGACATCGTTAGCCATGACCAGAGAGCACTCAATATCAAGGTAAACGTGATCACTCAGCACCAGTAACTTCATTGTGAGGACATGGTGAATTTGAAAATTGCATAATCAGTACCATCTTTCTAGTGCTTATGAATAATTATGTATTTCTCATCCTAAGTAATACTGGTCCTTCGTACCCTATGACCAGAAAGGGAAGAACCTCTGAATTAGGAGTGATGTGATCTATGCTCGCTGTCACCATTGTCGAGTGTAGAAATTCTGCTTTACTAGATATATAATATAGCACCATATTACAGTAACAGTCACACCAAGGTGCTTTATATTATAAGGTAAAAGTCCTACAGTAACAGGAAATCAGAGAAAACCCCAGATATGAGAAAACCCCCTCTGAGCAAGCACTTGGCGGCAGTGGAAAGGAAAAACTCCCCCTCACCAGGAAGAAGCCTCTGGTGGAATCAGGCTAACTGACGAAAAACACTGTGCAAGAAACACAACATACACCCAGCCTTGAGATGATTGATAGTACTCTCATAGGTTGTCTGATAAATATGTAGCTTCAACCTGTTAGTTTAGCTCAGTGGTTCCTTTTTGTTTTTTTGCTAGGCCCTCCTTTGTTTTACAAGAAAATCTCACATCCTCGAATCTCACACATCTATATTTTACTTTCAAACTCCACTGCAGTTTATTTCACACTTTAAACCTTTTGTAAACAATTAAACAAATACAACAACTGCAATAAATTACAGGTTGCAATTAAATCAATTTTATATTGTAATTATTTTACATATAGTTTGGGTTTTTTTTGTTTTTTTTAAGGATATTCAACACTGCTATCAATACATTTTTCAAAATCTTTCTCTGTGCAAAATGAGTTTAAAATGATGCTGTCAGCATTAACGCGTTAATGAGTCAAAATTGGCAAATCCCCGTTAGCTAGTTAACTCAGATTAGTCTGTGAGGAGGTTACTTGGTGTTAATGCAGCTTTAGCACGTTAACATTGTCATCACAACTAACGCGATAAACAATTAACTCATATGGAGCGCAGACTGACTCAAAATCGCTGGAATTTCTCTCTCAAAACATTTTGAGCAGTTTTAACGTGTTAACGTTGACAGCACTAGTTTAAAAACATAAACAACTGTGGATACCGTTTGTCCGTGATTTGAACCGAGGGAACAAATTGTGGCAGGATCAGTGTTGTGTCAAGGTGGGTATCACCAACAAAATTTGTTCCCCCTGCCTCGAGAGCCCTTGCTGGGCACGGAGATCCAGTTTACTCGCCTCCACTTCAGACAATTAGATCTGGAAGTAGTGATGTTTTAGTTTTGTGAAAATTGAAAAATGGGTGTTGTTACATTAGCATTCAGTTACAACAGAAAATTATATATTTATTCTTCTCACGTGGTATTTGATGGGATTATTTTAAAAAATGAAGGACATTTTGCCTGATAATTATTTTTATCCTCCTGTAACTTTACTGTATAAAGAGTAGTTAGTCATTATAAGAAGTGTTTGTGTCTAGGATACTGTCTGTCTGTGATTTGGACAGCCCAGTATGTGCTCCCGATGCAGGGGAAACGAATTCTGTCGGGGATAGCTACCTTGCCATGACAGCTGTTGAAGCAAAAGGTAAGATATGCTTCACCACCATCATATGTTCTAGTCTTTGGTTTGGAAGCATATTTGGGGCGACTGCTGCGTGAGGACTATCCGCCGCCTGTGAGCGCCTTGGCACGAGTAAGGTGCCCACGGGAGAACCCACTGCTTGTTGAGAGGAAGAGCGATACATGCTTTCACATCAAAAAGTCATCATAAATAAGTTTCCAATAACACCAAAAGCAGTTGCCAGATTTGTCAGTTTTTAGAAAAAAGGTCGCTAAGGGGGTCTGAAAACTCGCTAAATATAGCCACAAAGTCGCTAAGTTGGCAACACTGGTCCAAGCATTCCTTTTTTTTTCATTCCTACCGCCTGCCCTCCTGCAATGGCTCTGCACCCCCCCCTAGGGGGCACGCCCCCCATTTTGGGAACCACTGGTTTAGCTTAACGTATAGACCGGAAATATGTATTTAATCTCACAGCAGCGTTCCTGGCTTAGATAATAGACTGGTCACTCATCATGAAGGCTCGTTTGGTTCAGTCACGTGACCACTATGTAAGGTCGCTTCACTCCCAGTAGTGCACGATCTGTTTTATAGTCTCTGAAAGGCAGGATTTTACTCACAAGTGAGCTCAATATAAGACTTAGATCCCCTAAAGAACAGCTTTGGACTGGAGATTGACATCTTTACCTGTCTTCTCTTCTTCCCTTTTCATGCCAGTGTTTGCACTCTTCCTCCTTCTCCTGTATTTTTTTCACTCCTTCCCATCTGCTGCCTGGAGATCATCTGAAAGTTGCTCCATCGTCCTGTGTTGCTGCCAATTCTGACTCACTGACACGTAACATAAAATGCAATATAGAGGCTAGAAGTACTTGCCAGTCTTCTGTTTGCTTATTTGGGT
Organism: Hemichromis elongatus; assembly: GCA_015108515.1. Classification (NCBI taxonomy): domain Eukaryota; kingdom Metazoa; phylum Chordata; class Actinopteri; order Cichliformes; family Cichlidae; genus Hemichromis; species Hemichromis elongatus. The sequence continues at coordinate 23,902 of VUQR01032132.1, forward strand.
CTAAAAATTAATGTTTTTTATTTCTTATTTTAAATTTGATGCTTTATCAGCTCTAGTTTTCCTAATTAAAAATCTCTGTGGTGCTTTTAAATGAATTCCACTTACAGGAACAACAAGTGAGCTCAGGGGAGGTTTTGGAAATTATTTTTGTTTCTTGCCCTCCTTTTCTCCCGACTTATCGCCTCCCTACTTCACCCCAGTTTCCTTCTTTATCTATAGCCTGAATCCTCTCTCTGGTTAAGTCTCCTTCTCAGTGTATTAGCTTTATTTAATCTTTCTATTTCCACCGTTCTCCCGTTTTCTCTTCTACCCTTTATCATGTCTCATCTTTATCTTCTGTCTTCCTCATTCCCCCGTCTACCCGCCCTCCTTCTCTCTATTTGTCCTTTCTTTTAATGCCTTCCATCCCTCATTTTCCTTTCCTGCCCCCTCCCTCCGTCTCTTTGCCCTTACTGTCTCCTCCATCCACATCATGTCTTTCCCTCTCCTTCCCAGACTCCCCGCGTTGCTGCGGGACCATAATAATCACCGCATCGACGATGTGGGGGTGTTGGCATTGATGGTAGTTTGGGAGGGGGGGAGGGTTGGGGAGGGCGTTGTCAGGGAGACATGGGAGGCGGTTGCCTTGGAAACACAGAGACTCTGCAAGTGAGGGATGGAGAAGGGGTGGACTGGGTGTGACACTCAGTGAGGTCGAAGAGTTAAAAATAGAAACGCTCTGACAAGATCCCCCTCCCCACCACCACCATCACCACCACCTCCTCCATGCTGCTCACAGTTTCTCTTTCACTCTCTCTCTCCCTTTTCTGCCCTGTGCCACGGGCAACCAGCTGTGGCATGTTCTGCCTTAGTCTCTAGTTTATTCTCGACCTTCAGAAAGAGGTGCGTCTGCTTGTGACCTCCACCTCCGATAAACTGCACCGCAAGACTAGATTAGATTTAACTTGCTGCTCTGTGTACGTATGTGATTTTGTTTTGCTGCCTCGAGTCCCCAGTGGCTCTGTGGTTGAGCTTGGAGGCTGCCAAAGTTTTAGTTAAGTAAAGATTTTGACATTTACCCTAAGGAGGCTGTATTTAACAACTTCATATTTCATCAGGCTTTGCAGAGATAATTTCTCCAGGCTAAATTTGCATTTACAGCAAGCTCTTCATAGGCAAAATACTACCATGTACCATTAGCATACTAATGAAAAGAAAGATCGGAATGGATTGGGAAGAGCTGAAGCAAAGGAATCAGATATTGGAGCTCATTGCTATTATTTCTCCTTTTGCCTATGTAGATAATATTGAAAATATTATTTAACTTGAGTCTGGTTTACATAGAATAAAAATGTTTTTTAACAATATTCATACCTGAACAGTATTCTGCCTTAAAAATCACAACAGTAATTCAAATATGCCGACATAGGCACCATTAGGCCTAATTTGCAGCTATTTTGTCTATACAATTTAATTATTTAATTAATGGCTAAACTAAGAGACAAGTAGTCCATGCAAACAAAGTAACAAAGGCAGACAGGAGGCAGATACAAGAAATATTCCCAAAACTCCAAAAAGCTCATGGGAACTGTGCAAAAGCACAAGACAAAACCTGGCTAGAGGTCAGGCATGAGAGAGTCAATGAAACACTGTGAAAAGGCTAGAAAGTGATACGATTCTGTAATGTTGTGGAGAGACAAGGAAGAAATGGAAGCATGTGGCTGTACCTTTAAGTATCAGGTGACTTACCTGTTGGGAAAGGTGTGGAACAAACAGGAAGAAAGTCAAATTAACTGCAATAAAACCAGGAGAGTGTTACTCAAAGTTATATGGGTCATCACATTTTTACTTATCCATTATTAATAAATGGTAAATAATACTTAAGAAAAAGTTCAATTATAATCATTTTAGTAGGTTTGTAAATTTTGTTTGTTGTGTCATTAGTAAAACATCAATGCTTGTATCAGTGAGACTTATTACTGAAAGTAAAGCTAAACAGAGAAACAGAATTTGAACCATTTTCAGTTTTGTAAATGCTGTCCAATAATGGTATAAGATCTGCTCCGCAATATTCATTAATGAAAACTGTAACTTTAAAAAACTAACTATTAATCAGTTTCGTTATTAGTATCATTCTATTTTTAGCAGCTGAAAAAACCTTTCAAGTGGATTTTAATAAACTGTCAAGTTCTCATAGCAACTTGCAAATATTGGATGTATCACAGCAGATCTCCAAACCCCCTCTTCTCTCAGTCAAATAGGACAAACGGCCGAGATGGATGTCAGGTTAGGGAGAAAAATAGGTCGGTAACTGACATAGAGACCTCATTTTGGTTCATATCTGAATATAAACTGATCTGATATTCTGGTTAAACGACATATGCCGTACTCTGTAAAGATCATAAGCCCCCTTTCATGTGTTGCTTTCAAGGAGCCAGACTTTGATGTGATTTTTTAAAGAGCAACAGCCTTTAATTTGTAATTTTGCGTAAACTTGCATGTATATATATATATATAGTATATACCACCACTGCTGGGAGGCATTGCCAAGATGGCCATGGATTGGTGTTTGAATTAGAAAACTAAAAACAGCTTTGGATTGAAAAATAAAAACGGTGGATCAGTGATTGGAACAAGTGGAGTAGAGTTGAATTGAAGAGTTGAAGGCCAACTGAGGGAACTGTGTAATATAAACATATTGGGTTTGTTAAAAAACAAAAAAACAAGTGCATTCTGGGATGGTGGTTATGTAGTTTAGCCCAGTGATTCAGCCTTCTAATGAACTTGTTCAGAAGTTGGAGCTACGGTGACTTTTAAACACAACTCATGGAGCCAATTCAAGTAATTAGAAACCTTTAAATTGGTCCAATCTGGGTCAAAGGCTGCACTCTTTCTCTGAGCTATAACTCAAAGCTTATACACGTCAACATTCTCCACACTTTCTTGATCGACGCTGCCACGGCATCGGCAGAGGTATTGACTCACGGCTCATGGAGCCAATTAAGGTAGAGGGTTTCTCACATCACATGTCAGTTACAGGGAGATGATTCTCATATTTATAAATTCAGCCTGACTTAATTGGTAGGAAAAAAATGGCATGATGCCTAATTATCTGGTTTCTTGAACTGGTGATAAAATGGGATTGAATCTTCATGTCAGTTACAAGTATAGAAAAACACAATGTGCTTAAGCTAACATCTGATAACTGACTGATGCTGAGACACAAAAGTAGCTTTCCTGTGGAAAGCTTTACTGCCCAAACCTGAATGATCTAATTTCTTTTCATTAAAAGTTTAATTGCTTGATTGTGTCACAGTAGACAGAAGTTGTAATGTTCGTTTTTTGTACTAAAGGGAAACTGAGTGTTGAAAAAACAAAGCTGTGAAATATTAACTATATGTACCTCATGCTGCTTTTTTATATTTCCTTGTCATCGTGGTCAACTGTACTGTAATCTGTCAACACAGTGAAATTCACTGTATGGAATATTATCTAAATGACACAAGCGTTCAGATTTAATTGTTCAACAGTTACCTACAAAGGATTGTATACAACGTGGCAGCCTGCATCTGCCACACTGTAAACCTTGGACCCAGTTGTGAGTTAAACTGCACTCAAACATAAGTGCTGCCTGGCATTTTTAGATAATACCTATTCTTTCTAAGTCTGTTGAAGCTATGCAATGGTCTAATGTCTTCCTCTCCTTCCCAGTGGCTCATGCTCTAGTAATTAAGTAAGTAAAACTTTATTTATATAGCACCTTTCAAGATATAGATCACAAAGTGCTTCACAACAAAGGATAAAAAAATTAGATAAATGAATAAAATTACTAAGTCAAGCAGATTTGAAAAGATATGT
>VUQR01032133.1:8608-36001 GCA_015108515.1 Hemichromis elongatus
TCATTTGAGACAATGCTCCCCGAAAACTCTTAAAATGTCTTAAAAATAACTAAATAGATACCTAAATCATTTGCTTTCTTTATATTTTATTGGGATGTGCGACCACTTTGACTGTGGATTAGAATGATGTGTACTACAGGTTTTAAACATCCCCTCACAAACCAACAGGAACAGCCACACCTACCAGGAAGTGCTGAGTGAATGAAGTAGTGACTGCAGCGAACGCGCTAGGCCAAAGCACTGTAATGTTAGTTATTATGTACAACGACTTTCAAAAGAAAGAAAACAAACAAACAACACCCCCCTCCCGCTGTCTGCCAATCAGTGGAAACGCTTCCTGCGGTTTCATCCACGGAGTGATGGCCGAACTGTGAATCTGCTTGTCAGAGGATGCTGCAGCTGCAGCTGCGGGTCTTTTTGGCCCGTTGCAGACGCAGACGCAGACGCAGATGTCCACTTTAACGCGAGCGTGCTGCGAGGATGCGTGGCTGCTGCACGCGCACACAAGCAGGCTGCTCGCTTTGCTCCTCCTCGCAGATTTTTCAGTTCAAGAGTGTAAAGAGACTTCAACCGGAAACTACTTTTTTTTTCTTCGAACTTTTTCTGTGAGAAAAAAAGGAAAACGGGCCGACCCTCAGTGTCATAAACTGTCCATTTCCTTATTTTTGCTCATTTACGTATGCGCTGGAAATGTGTCAGCTGCCAGCCCGCAGGCTACATCTGAAGCGTTTTTGGTGAGAAAGGGCGACGTCGAGTGATTCTGGGCTAGTCAGCGGCCACATAACGGAGCCCAGTGTTTATCATGGAAGATGTGAGTAGTCCCCGAGTCTTACTGCGTGTGCTGCCTGTCCTTGTTGTGCTTTTGTTTTGTGACAGTTTCACAACTTTTGACAGAAGCTTTGAATCAAAGCACCCCGTGACGTTAGAATAATGTACTTTGCAAAGGCGCGATCAGCTTCTGAGGCCCAAAGGGTGCTGGCAGTGTGAAGCTGGAGCACTTTTTTCATGGAAGAGTCATGAGCGAAGCAACAAGTTGTTAGGTGACGTTTGCAGCAGCCGGGCTGCCTGCTTCAAGTCAACTGCAGCGAAAACGTCCTGTGGCTGGAAACACCTGTTCACCTGTGTGCGTGTCACCGATCCACGGAATCTGGTCCTTCCACTAAAGCGTCAGCGCAGAAGGACCGTAGCCAGGGCAGGGCGGTCAATTCCACCCACAAACTGACTAAAAAGAGCGCAGACACCAAATGTGGAGCCTTTCAAAGAGAAACTTTGGTAAATGCGATTAGCGGTTCATCGCTGCATGCCTAGTTAGTCCTGGCTGCAGTAGGAGCCTCGCACAGCTACATAAAAACGATAAAAAGGCAGATAGAGCCAAACGGAACAAAGTTACTTTAGTGTGCATTTGCCAAATGTTCTCCGAGTTTGAAGACTGAGTTAATGAGGGCTGCTCGTTAGTACGATTATGATTTATGACAACCTGCGTGCCGCTGTCTCACGGTCAGATAGCCAGATCATCTGCTGAAAACACTCGACTCTTTTCACTCAAAAACATCACAGACATCCAACAGTTTTTTCTATATGAACTGCATGCCTCACTTACATTTGGGCATTTTGAGGAAGCCAGTTTACCAGAATAGGGAAGTCAGAAAGAGACGTAGTATCTCAACTACTGTATGTAAGAAACTTCAGCACACTTTAATGCATGCGGTGCCACGCCCTTTGAGTGGGATTCATTTGTTAGCTGCTCTCTACCTTCCGTCTACAGTGTTATGATTAAAGCAGCAGCCTCCCTTTTTCACTGTCTTCAGTCTAGAATGAAGGAGTTTCACTTACTTGCATTGCTGTCTGTGAGATCAGTTATTACATTATAAAACATCAGTATGACTCTGTGGCCATCGTCACATCCAGCTTGGCTGGGTTTACTGCGGGAGGTGTCATTGAAACTGCCTGAAATGGAACTGCTGGAAGATTTAAGAATGTGTCAGAGATCAGTAAGAAGATATTTGAGTCTTCCATTTTCACTGTGTGGGCTCGCTTCACAAAGGTTGTATAGCTGTCTCTAGATCATTAGCAGGTCACTCTGTGATCTGCATGTAAAGCAGAACTGAAACAAGTCTATGGGCATGTTTATGCCTGGAGAGTCCCACCATGTGACCGTATTTCTGTAATTTTAATTTGCACTTCCCTGCGCACCTATTTTCTTAAACTTGCACCCAGTAAGCGTCACAGCCCTTCTGTGATGATCGGTCGCCTTGGCTCTGTGAGTCATCTCCACTCTCCATTCCTCTCCGACTTGTCCTTCTGACTAATTCAGAAAAAAGAAAACAACCTGACGTTGTTGTCAGGCAGAAAACAGCTCTCTCTCATCATCACAGTCAAACTTTCTTTTTCTACAATGGGCAAATATCTGCACACCATCATTCTTTGGGTCCACCTTAGTAAGCAATGGACAATAAGCCATTTCTATCAGAGAAGGGCGTAAACGTCTTTTAAAACACCAGTACAGGACATACCAAGACATCAAGGGTCCCATATTGTGTAAGTGTAATTTTAATAAAATGCAAGGATTATTTAATACTATGCGTGGCAGTTAGCCGATACTGATGCATACAAAAAAACAGGCGTGATTCATAATTATAAGTCTCAATGATACGTCAGTCATTAGCAGTCATACCAGTGTACTGGCAGATAAATGCCATAACAGGAGGTGTTAAACTGGTGCTTTTGGTTGTGGTAATCTTTGTTTGGAGAACAGTGAGTCCAAAGTGCATTTCAGTCGTTTTCATTCATTGCATTCAATATGAAAAAATACATTTGTAATGCCTAAAAGAAGTAGTTTTTATTATTTACTTTAGGGAATTCGTAATGAAGAACTATGTGCATACGTGGGACCGTGGGTGTTAGTGTGCTGTGTGTGAATGTTACGGCTGCAAGAGGGTTCAGAAAAAGATGTCGTCCCTATCAACTTTTACTTCTTCGGCCTACAGAGTATGAGCTGTTCGGCAGAGTTTTGTGACTCTACTGTAGAAAGTCCAGTCAGAGACTGTGCTTTGTGAAGATACTAAAGAGTAAGGACCACAAAGTGGACATGTTTGTGAGGTCCGTTGCAGGCAAAACTTTGGGACACCGACGTGGTCTGTGGTGTTATACGTACGCCTTTAAAATTAGGTTTCAATCTAGAGTGGACTGCAAGTTTATACAATAAGTTGACTTATTTAATAATAGACTAATAACGCTGATAGTGGACGGTGATAGTGGAAGCTACTGAGGCTCAAACACCGAAGCTGCACATCTTTAAACGTCGGGTGGATTAGGCAGACATGTGATAGGTACTTGTTCTAACTCGCTAATTGATTTGCTAACAGTATGTTAGCAAATATACCCCTCCCAAAAACCCCCCCTCCCAAAAAAACACACACAAAAAAAATTAACCTACTGTGTTTATTACACTGACCAAGTACACACTAAACTTAAAGTAGCACTTCCACAAAAGCCTCTACTCTGTTTTCTAATCACCATCTTTTAAGACCCAACTTGCGTGAGATACCTTTGCTTAGTATCTTTTCAACTTTTCAACTGTACTATAATTTATCCCTGCATGGTCTTTTAACACAGCAACGGTAGCTGGGTGGTGATCCATTTTTGCAGCCACCACAACACCTCAGATAGGAGTGATAATAGATCACAAACATGTGTGGGCAGTTTTAGGTTAAACATTGTCTCACTTCTGACTTCCTCTGTAAGTCCAAAATTGGAACCTTGTAACTTACCATCTGATATCATAGTGCAGAGCTGTAGCAGTCAGCTGAGGCTTGAGTAATGGAAACCTTTCTGTGTTCCAAGGGTTTGACCAGCCCTACACAGTAATTCCACCCAGGAGCACCACTCACTATTCTAGTTGTGCTATCACTTTATTTTAAAAGCTAGCATTTCATTTTTGCCCTTTTGCCCTTACTTTGCTGCTGCAGCGCTTTTCACCAAGCTTCGAGATCACAGTGACAGTGGAAAACCTTAAAAGAGCTCCCACTTGGACTCATAAGAAATAAGATATAAGGTTATTTACAGTTGAAAGAGGTCAAGATTTAAACTGACCAAACGTTTCAATGAATAAAATGTTGCTCAGCAGTATTTAAACTTAAAGTCTCAGCATTAAATGTCATCTACCTGCACTCTGCATTCAGAGGCACCTTAAAAATTGGCTTAAAAAATAGAATGAGATTCATCACAAGGCTCCTCATTCAGAAATATTTCATTTTCAGCATGATATTGAATAGGAATGCACTTCCTGGCAGTGTGCCAAACTACAGCTGATCCATTGAATTCTGTACCGTGTTGCTGTGTAGCACCCAAAGCACGAGTACCGGCAAAGTCAGAACAAACCACGCATAGAGGAAGTTGAAGTGACAGCAGCGTTGAGGTATTTTACCTTACGTACATCAGCAGCTTTTATTTTTGTGTATGCAGTAGTTACTAATCTAACCACAGTCTGTGACCAAATGAGCCATATACTTATCTACAACTCAACGAATCCACAAAGTCGAGTCTGACTTTGACTTAAACATGATAGAATGATCACAGTGGAGACTGCACTTTGTTTTTAGCACTGGTGTTGGCTCAGTAGTCTGTATAAGAAGACACCTGACAACAGGTGTTAATAGCGCCTGTTGTTGTGATCTGGCGCTATAAAAATAAAACTGAATTGAATTGAAAAGTCTGCAAGCAGTCAAACTTGAAACGAACAGTTTGTTCTTCAGGACTTGACCTTGAAGCTCATCTCTGAGCAGCGTTTGCTGTCCAGGGACTAGTACTGTGTTTTCTACATATTCATTTTATCTTTTGGGTTCTTTTTGAGAAAAACTTTGTAGTAAAATAGAAATAATGCACATCTGTATAAACCTGAGAGAAAGGCAGATGTGAAATGTAAAAGTGTTGTCAGAGGTGCAATCTGAAACTATACTGTGATATTTAGATTCCCATTTGCCAGTGTCATTACTCAAATGTCCATAAAAACAATGGCAGTAATAAACATAGCTTCTATTTACCAATATTCTCAGGAGAGGTCAAAGCAATCCTGTTAACATTCAGAATGACATGCCTGACGCCGAGGGCGATAACCTCAGCGGATTGACAAGTTGTTCGGAAAATCAAAATTTAGTGCCGTGCACACTGCTGTTTGATGACTCTCGTGCCTTTAATAACGACTGGAATGTCCTTTGTGACATCACTTGTAGGAGCAAAAGTTTTTGATCCTATCATTAGACATCTACCCAGAAAGCTGCTGCAGTATTCTCCTGGAAGATAGGTGTCGCCACTCAGACGATATCGCCACATAGGCGCTGATGTAGGTGGAGAGCCCAGCTCTCAAAAACCAACACACATGTAAAAGTTGGATTTAAGAAATAAGAACTTGAAGTTTTAAAAGCATATTTAGAGCCATCCTATGGAATGTGACGCCGTGTGCTTGGTTTGTTGCGGCTGATAGACTCATATTAGTTTATGTTTACTAACTACTGGCAGAAATGATGACGCAGAGGAAAATAAGGACTCTATAAAGGTCAGAAAAAACTGCACTTTTATCACATTGGCCCATCCAGGCTTCAGTATTTTGACAGTTTTTGTAGGCTGTAAGCTCTGGGTGACGAATGACTACTCGATATAACCGTTAATATGTGCTCATGCTAATAAATCACTTTAGTTGTTCACAATTTTGGATTCCGAGTTAGTGAAAATGTGCAGAAGGGAATCAACACCTCTGTTCTTTTCCTGTACAGGTATAATGTACGACCGTCATTTAGAGCAGTGATAAAATGAAAGTGAATATAATTTTCTGCATCCTGCTAGTATACTGGGGTGTATTTTGAGTGTGACTTCCTTCCTCTGTATCAATACAGGGTGCAAAAGAGCACCCAGCCCAGCAGAAAGAGCCCAAGTTCGTGAGTAAGGCTGGCTGGTTGAAGAAGGGCTATGGCAGACTGCTGGCAAGCTATAAAGACCGCTACATCCAGGTGGAGAAGACAGAGGTTGTGGTGTATGAAAATGAGGTATATAAAGTTTCAATGCATTGGGTGTGAGATTATTAAGTAACTTATATCAATATTTCCATTTAAATCTTGTGGTCTAATTTCTCTCTTGCAAGACTTGTTGATATGATAATAAGCTAAAATTTAAAATTATATGCACAAATTTATAATACCAGTCATTTGTCTTGCAGGACCTACAGAACTGCTTGGAGAAGCTTGACCTGGAAAACTATGACAAGTGTCATGAATTAAAGAGCCCCTTCACAAAGAAGCAAAGACTTATTCTCATACGATCAACAAAGTCCGCAAATAAGGTGAGAGAAGAGTCTCTCTCTCTCTCTCTCTCTCTCTCTCTCTCTCTGACAAACATTTGTCCTGCCTGCACAAAGAACACGATCGGGGTGCAGGTGAGCAGCAGGCACAGACTAGCGATGCTGGTTACAGCGACACTGATGAGCAACAGCCTGCAGCCAGTGATGCGAATGAACAGGGGGTCGCAGTTACTGCTGTTGACAGCAACTCACAAATGGAGTTTGCAGCCAAAGCTACAGTGGAGAGGACGTCTCTGAAAAAGCTTATAGATCATTCTGACCTGCTGCGACACCACTTACCGAACACACAGTGGAGCTCCAACACACAACACACTGATTCAGCTCCTTTGCCACAAACACGAGTTTTTCATACCCCACGAAATCAGTAACTCTCAATAATGTAATATACATATCTGGCAGAGGGGCACATTTGGGAAATGTGGCCTAAATATAGATTATTTCTTATTCTTAAAAAGCACTAATTACACGCTCAGCTGTTATATTCATGGACAGTCCATTCCAAAATGAGCACATTTTTTAAAAATAGAGGTAAAAAGCTTCATAGTCAATACTCCTGTCATTGAGTTCGATTGTCTACCTTGGTTTGAGCTGACTGTTGTCTCCTTCATTCATTACCAGGTCCATGATGTTAAATTCCAGGCTCAGACAGTGGAGGAGAAGGAGGCTTGGATTAAAGCCCTCAGTGATTGCATTAATCGAGCAAAGAATAAAATTTTTGATGAGGTAAAATGTGACAGAGCCATACACTTGTCTTAAATCTTGTCTTTGTCTCAGTTTTAACAAACATGTAGTTTTAAAACTCAAATTATTTCTTATTTTCACAGGTGAAGGTTGATCAAAGCAGCAATTTAGAGCACGTTACTCGAACAAGACCCAAAGGGAACCGTAACCGGCGTCCACCGACCAGGATACACATGAAAGAGGTGCGTGTGAAATCGAAATAGTGCTCGTAGCATTGTTGTAACATGTCTTACTATTCTATATGCTTTTGTTTGAATTTACTGTTAATTTAAATGGTGCTTCCTGCTGTTTTGATTTATTTATATTACCTGACAGAAATGTTTGTTTGATATCATAAAAACTTCACTTTAATGTTCCCAGTGTGAGTATTTATAATTTGATCTAATATCAGCCTTCACTGATGGTTCCTGACAGTCACTGTTTCACATTTAACTAAAAAAAGTCTTTTGAATGTAAGGTTTTCTCAGAAAAAGCAAGCGTGTCAAAATGCCTCGGCTTTGTAGAGCCGTTTATATACTGATGAGCTAGATTTGAGATATTTCAGGACAGTTTTGGAAGGATGACATTTGAAGCGGTACAGATCATCCCGGGACAAAATAAGGCGCTATGAACGGATCCAAAGTGGATCCAGGCCCGGCCTGGTCTGAATCCATAATCCTGTCCTGGGTTGAATCTCAATCTGTGAACCTTAAAAAACATGAAAATACAGGAAATATCCTCAGTTTGATGGCTTCAAATGTTATTACTTGGCTGGTATTGATGACATGTTGATATCCTAAATCTTGCCTCTGACTTATTCCCTCATTCCAATAATAATTCAAAAGATTAAGACATTTTTTTACCACAATGAATTTTAAATAAAACAGATACAGTTGAAGTTCAGACTTTCAGCTTTAATTCAGTAGGTTGTACAAAATGGTTGCATAAAAATGTGAGAAACGTATTTGGACATTGTTCATTTCTAATACTTGGTCGAAAAACCTTTTGTTGGCAGCTTAAAGTCTTAATCTCATGGACATCACCACATGCTGGGTTTCCTCCTTTTTAATGCTCTGCCAGGCCTTTACTGCAGCAGCATCACTGGTTTGTTTGTTTGTGGGCCTTTCTATTCTATTCTATTCTATTCTATTCTATTCTATTCTATTCTATTCTATATGCAAGTAAGTTCTTTGCATCACGAGGATGATTGCATCATAAACTCCCCGTGTTGGTCTACATATCTCATGAGGTCATCAACAGCTGGTTGTAGCAGCAGCATGGTTTTGGTGCAGCTGTGCTGACTTCTTTTTATTATTGTGTTATGGCGACCATCTGACAATAACTGTTGGATGACTGTAACGGGTGGACCCAAGCAGCAGAAACACACAGAAGCTCGTGAAGTTGCAGTGAATGCTGTTTATTTACAGTGATAGGAGTTTTTACAAGGGTTGGGGCTTTTTATAGTGACTGAGTAAATGTGCGAGGATGGGGAAAAACAAAGCACAGAGCCGGGGCGTGCGAGAGGATGGAGCGATCTAAGGAAAAAGGACAAAACAGAGTTAAGAGGGTGACACCGAAAGCCGAGAGCAAAATGTATGCGAACGGGAAGAGTTGGAGAGCTTACTTGACACTGTAAATACAGACGTGGGCGGTGATCTTCTTGAACCACAGGCTGTTTTAGATCGGGGATCGCAGGGAGGCGAGCAGGCAGCGGGACAGGCTACTGCAAGGGAAAAGCAGGCAGGGAGACGAATCCTGAATATTTAGCACATGTAGCATCAATCTCGAGAGTCTTTCTGACCAAAAACGTTCCCCATGAACTGTTCACTTCCTTCCCTCAGGCAGAAGGCTGTATAGTCTCAAAGACTGTGCAACATTCTGCTTCCTCCACGAGATGAAGGTTATCTGAAAAGAGTCAGCTTCTAAATGTGTTGGCCCAGTGAGGGTAGTGATGGTCTGTGAAGGCAAGGGATTGTGATGGAGGAGGCAGCAGAGGGTTGTAAACTAAATCTAAGAATCTTTTAGCTTATTTGCCCACTGCTTGTCTCTGACCTTAAACCCACTGATTTAATTTAGACTACTCCACAAATCCTCGATACTGCTCTATTCTATTTTGGCCTCCATCTTGCTCCCGTAGGTTCCTTAAATTTTGTGAGCTTCACCCTGAGGTCTTGCTGAACTCTACTGAGTTATTTCCTGTCCATGTGCTCTGTGTCATTTAACCACATATCTTTTCTCCTAGGTAGCTGATGTCTCATCTGATGGAATTCTGCGCTTGGACCTTGATCTTGAAGATGCCACAATGCCTAATGGAGCACATTATGCCAATGTTGATGGCAGTGAGACCTCCACAGAGAAACAGTTGGTGCCAGTTACCGAGGAGGAAGCTCAGCCAGATCCAGACGTCAGTACCCAAAAAAAGATCATCAAACCTCCAATGCCGCCTGTCAAAGAGGCTAAACCCAGTGCAGCACTCGAAGATGAACCTCAAAAAAATGATGATTCAGAGAAAAAGGTATGTCTAATTTTTTTTAAATATTGTAATTGTGAAATGTAACATTTGTGCATGTCTTTCTGTTTTGATATCATGCCCTTTAAACATTGCTATAATATTGGAAGGTACCGAAGCCCCCAGTGAAAGAAGCAAAACCCTGTGCCTCACCTGTTGAAGAAACTACAGAAGAGGCAAAACCTGAGAAGATTTCTGAAATGAGCCCAGATGCCAGCAAAAAGTCAGCTCCGCCACCAATGCCTCCCAATAAACCCAGCTCCTGCAGCTCTGTAAGTAATCATGCAGATGCTTTACAGTCCAAGCCACACGCCACCCCTCCTATGCCTCCATCTAAGGAGAAGAAGCCCTCCCATTCTGCCTCCGAGACAGACCAGCAGGTTGAAGGGATAAGTAATGAGGATAATGAGAAGGAAAATGACAGTAGGAAGGAGACTATAGAAACAGCCGTGGAAACGGATGAGGCAGTGCAGCTGATTGCTAAAGAAACATCACCTGATGTGAAAGATGATAAACACGAGAGTCCTAGCACAGAGGAAACAGTTAGCAGCAACACAAAGATGGTATCTAACTGTGGGGAACAAATACCCACAGAGTCACTGAGAAAGAGTCCAAGTCCCCATTCACAGTTCAAGAAAAAGCCTGATGGATGTGATGAGCCTGACATACAGCAGATAGAAAGCTCCTCGGCTATGAGTTATCCTAAACAGGAACCCGACAATACTGCCGCAGTTAATTCTGTCCAATCAAAAGATGCACTGACCGAGAGTGAAGTCCCCTCTTTAGCCGTCTCATTGAATGACTCAACCACTGAGAGCCTTACCCTGAGTCCACTGCTTTACCACGGGGAGAAAAAAAAGCAAGATGAGAAATCTGTAGACAGTGGTCAGCACTCAGATGATGAGAGTGAAGGCTCTGGAAGTCAAGACACATTGGTAGCTTCTACAGCTGCACTCAGGGGAAGCCATCCTGCTCTGGACGTGTTGGATGCAAGTGAGGACAACATTCAGATCTCTGTTATTTTAAGGCCAGCACAGGCTACAGCAGTGCCTCAGGTTAGCCCTAAGAACAAAAAACCCATCCCTCCTCTTAAGCCCTCAGCCAAGGCCAGGTCAGCCTCAATTGGAGATTTGCTGTCTGAATCTGAAGTCTGTATGCAGAGGAAGCAGTCTGGCCGAGCTGGAGCTGTACATGCTGAGGGTTCTAGGGATGATGTCATTAAACTTGAGACTGAAGTGGCTCTAGAGATGGAAAAGACAAGCAAGCTCTTGAGGAAAGTGTCCCAGGACCAAGGAGGAAGTGATGAGGAGGATATTCCGGGGGATTTGCTGGCTGAGGCCATGGAGAAGCTGAAGAAGGCAGACCACGTCCTCAGGGAGGTCAAGAAACTGAAATTTGCAACAAACGGAAGCAAGAGGAAGAGTTGGTGAACGTCAACAGACTGACTTGAAATTAAACAACTGATAAACCCTTTACCCAAACAGTGATAGTCCAGTCATATCATGGAAAAGGGAAAGTGAAGGGAAAGTGATATTCAGTATCATCAAAGATGGTCATTTCTGATGAGCTTATTCACTCTGTATGATTTCCCCACAGTGTGCAGGTCTGACCTGGACACTGTATTCAGTTCAGTTCAATTTAATGTGTACGTGTTAGTCCCCGTAGGGAAATTATTTACAGTACTGTGCAAACGTTTTTAAGCAGGGGAGAAAAAATGCTGTAAACAAAGAATGCTTTCAAAAATGGAAGTGTTAATCATTTATTTTTTTTTATCAATCAACGAAATGAAGCGAACGAACAAAAGAGAAATCTAAATTAAATCAGTATTTGGTGGGACCACCCTTTGCCTTCTTCTAGGTACACTTGCACACAGTTTTTGAAGGAACTCGGCTGGTAGGTTGTTCCAAACATCTTGGAGAACTAACCACAGATCTTCTGTGGATGTAGACTTCCTCACATCCTTCTGTCTCTTCATGTGATCCCAGACGCACTCGACGATGTTGAGATCAGGGCTCTGTGGGGGCTGTACCGTCACTTCCAGTACTTGTTGTTCTTCTATAGGCTGAAGATAGTTCCTAATGACTTTGGCTGTATGTTTGGGGTCATTGTCCTGCTGCAAGAGTACATTTGGGGCCAATTAACAATCATTTATATTTCTGAAAGCATTCTTTTTACAGCATTTTTTCACACCTGCCTAAAGCTTTTGCACAGTGCTGTATATAGCGGGAAATCACAACAACAGTCACCTCAATATTGTATTGTTACCTTTATATTGTAAGGTAAAGATCAGAGATTGAAAGTGTTTTGATCGTTATGCTTGTTAAATGCGCTGTGGTGTGCAAATTTGGAAAGTCTGTGCAACTTAAAGGGCGAGGGTTTAATGAACGGCTGGAATAGTCTGATGGACAACTGTCTTAATGTTGATGGTTTTGCTGCACTTGGAACTTTCTGTGGAATTATTTCTAATGTATGTTTTTCTGCAGCGGAGAAGTAATGTGTTACTGTATATTTTTTTACTACTGTGTTTTCTTTTATAGATACAAAATAATGGCCCTCATTTGCTAATATGTGCTTGGGAACAGTCTTACCCTGTGCAAAAAATGCACTGGCTAATTTTGTTCTTACAAGTGTTTGATAAGATTTACTTTTGGTAGTAAATCAGACTCTAAATCAACATGCTCATGCTTGCTGTGTGCAATATGCATACTATCTGAATACAGCCGCACCTTCATTTCCCTGTATAAATAAATTAGTTTACATGGAGGTGAAGTGGAAAAAGCAGTAATGTTGTGCGAGAGCAGCCTGCACCGCTAAGGGAAAAAAAAGATGAGAAACATGACTTATAGTGTCTGAGGAGAAAGCAAGAACTCAATGTGGCTCAACTTAAAAAGTTTGGAAACGATGTAAAAAAACCGTGAAAGACGATAAGAGAAAACAGCCGGAGAGTCTGTCGGCTCCTCGTCACAAAACTCCCTCTATGAACAAAGAAAAAACGTAGAGGCTGCAAGTGATGACATGAAGGTTTTTTTAATGAACGAAAAAAATCATTTTAGGGTAGATGAAGTGATTAAAATGAAATTAAAAATGTTTCAATTTCATTTTTTTTTTCTTTCCAAACAATTTGCTTTTTTATTTAATTGTAACTGAGCATTTGGTGGCATATGGTGTTTTGTAAAACTGTTAATAATACATGAAAGCAACAACAATAATAACATTTCTTAATACTATTACTAGTAGCTTTAGTAGTATTCATTTTATAGAGTTTAAATGTCCTTATTTTGTTTGTACACATGGTCAGAGGTACGTCTAAATTTGTTCCTACAGTGCAAATAATTCAGGTACGAAAATATCGATAAATGATGGATTTGCGTGTGAACTCTTGCTACGCACAGATTTGTCTGTATGCAACATTACTGAATAAGGGCCTTAACACCTTTAATATTTCTTAAGGTAATTTTCTGGCTGTCAAAAGGTATTTATGGAGAAAACTGGAAGTGCAGCATCTGCCTTTATCATCTCGTATTTTGTGAGCTCTCCTAGACGATAAATGTCTCAGACACAGGCGACGTGTCGACACACAGCAGGTCTTTGAAACTTGTTCATCCGAGCTGTGAGGACTAATATACCTTCCTTGATTTGGTTTCTGCACACGGTATTGATGAATCAATGTTTTAAATATATACAGCTACAAACAAGCACTCCTGTTAATGCTTAAAGGCATTTCTAATCATTTTTAAACCTCAGAAGCTTTTTTCTCTCCTTTTCATCAGGACGTTTTTTCTGACAAGTTGCTATCAGAGAAATTATTCTGTACGTAGTTTATACTTTAATTACCACCTATATGGTGTTTATCACTGTTTATGGAAGATGTACCGGTGTATTCACACTCGTAAAATTGTTAAAGCAAATAAAGGAATATTTCCACCTTACAGAGTTTTTATCATTAGTAATATAATTTCATTAATGTACTGTACATTGCACATAAAAGCACTTAGAGCAGCTCACTAATGCCTATTACCATTCTCTAATACTTGTCTTTGTCTCTGTATGCGGGGTGTGTGCATCATTCTCCACTGTCTGAATGTTGAACTGATTGTTAATGAAATCTATCGGGTTTCTCTAGAGCTAGAAATGGGATTTTTTTGTGCCCTGCAGAATATGTAAGCATATTTTCATAACAGTAGATCGACTGAAGTTTTGTACTCTTTGATAAAGTTTGCTATTGCTTAAATAAAGATAAATGATTTACTTTTGTTTTTATTTCTTCAGTCTTACAAACCATTTGAAGCATTTAGTAACAATATTAAGTATGCTGTGCTGTAGTTTGATTCTTTTATACCGTAGCCCGATATAATCGTCCTGTTGAGGTAAGGGTTGAGATTTCTTTAATATTTTGTTAAAACTTGTTAACATCACAACGGTTATTAAAAAAAAGCAACAACAACCTTATTTTAGAAACAAAACGCTGGCTAATTTGGTTTGATGGTCAACAACACATAATTAAAATATATTTGATCATTTCAGAAATTAACCAAACAAAGTGTTTCAAGAAAAAATGCAACGCCTGCTGACTGTAGCTACAAATTTACAGTTTTTATGTGATTAGCGTGTTACTTGGACTGTTGTTATTTGTCAGAGGTATTTTTCACTAAAGTTTGTCATTTTATATTAATAACAGATTCAAAATAGAAATGCAGTGGTTTAAGTTGTTCCTCAAGGAGAGTGCTTCTACTTGGGGAGAAGACCAGTGATTCCGATTCAAATTCATTAGTGGCCAGTTTGTGGTATAGCCATTCATACCAGATAAGATTCAACAGTTTACAGAATTAATATGACTAGGCAGTTACCAGCTGTCTTTTTGTGCCTAATCAGTGGATGAAGATGGGATTTGGAGATGGTTTTATAAAATCAAAGGAAAGCAGGAGAGATTTATAGTGAGACTCTAACGTTCAGACCCCTCCATCTGCATTATTGAATGGGTGAGGGAGAAGGAGAGACACTCTGTGGTAGCCGGAGATTAATAATGACTCAGTGCAGAGAGGTGTGTGAAGGAGAAACACTCAGAATGCCATTTCAGGATCACCTGATCCAGTCCTAACTGCAGGCTTTATCAAATAGAAAAGTTTTAACCATAATCTTAAAAGTAGAGATGACGTCTGTCTCCCAATCTACTTTGAAATATTCTAGGAACCACAAGAAAACCCTCAGCGTGAGAGTGACGTCAATATGTGAGAAATACAATCTCTTTATAGTTCCTGTCAATTGTTCATTGTAAGGAAGCACCATAAACGGAATGTGTCTACTGTAGAACATGTTCTATTAGACATGTTCTTCTCTATTACACAGAGAAGACAACTAATTCAAAACGTCAGTAAAATAAATAATTCATCTGTATCTTATTGATTTACTGCAAAATAACAGGAAGTGACACTGATCAGGTCAAAAATCAATTTTTAGATCGATATAACTGTTTATTAAAGATCTGATTTATGATGGGTTCAGTCCATACGTCACAGCAGGTTGTAACGGGAATGTCACGTTTCGCTGTCTGCCAGCCAGAAAAAAGACCGAGAAGCGTCGTTTCTGCTTTGAAGAACGGCTCGCTTTATTTTGAAGGTACAGATCGGATATGGGGGTTCTTTGGGTTTGAGATGCGTAGCTTGACGGACGTGCTGACGTTAGCACGCAGTGTAAACTTGTACTGGAGAGGGATAAAAAGCTGGAGCGATGGAAGAGGAGACGAGCCGGGGCCAGAAGCGGCTCTAAAGAGCAGCAGTCATGGAGGGTGATGTGCTGTCGGGGGAGGATTTCTGTAAGTACTTCTGTCCTGCTGGCTTAGCGCAGGATGTCCGTCTGTGGCTCAGGGAAACCCACACGCAGGCTCAGCCGCAGCATAGAGGCACATTTTATCTATTAGCCGTTTGGGTAATCTTATCTGTATCTGCTCGTATCTTAACCTATCACATTTTATTTTTCCCATTAAGCCCCTTTGATGATCGTGTTGCTGCTGAGTTTGTAAAAGAGGGACTGGTGATGTAACTAATTCGCTCTCCACATTGCAATTAACAGGAAACGTCGCTTGGAATTAAAAGTGCGATTTCACAGATTTCTTTGTGTGGCTGTGAGTAAACTATTGAGGATTTTAAATTGCTGTCATCACAAACATCAGGAAGCACACAGTATAAGGACGTGGCCAGTTTTTGTTTACTAGCTGCATTTATTCAGGGTGTAAAAGTGCTCAGAGAGGTAGTGCTGCAGTGTGTTTGACATTTGTAGCCAATATGATTTCTGAGATTTCTTTTCTGTTCACATTTTTTTGTATCTATTCATTTAATTCTTTAGATTTTGCACCGAAAAAGCCTATTGGTACTTTGTAGCATAATAAGAAACCATTCATAGCTCAGGATACTTTTGGAACTGGAGATGTATAAAACATGGACGTAGATAGCCACCCACAGGTTTGGCTGTTCTCATGTTTTATACTATCTATGGTAGAAGTATTTACGGCGGTAGAAGGATCTTTTGAATGAAAAGGTTGGTTAGAAATATATCAGCGAACTTGAGGACACTGCTGCCTTTCTCTACCTGAGACAGGTGTCACACTGATTCAGAATCATCTTTATTTGGCCGAGTGTATGCACACAAACATGGAATTTGACTCAGGTCAGTGGACTCAGGTCCACTTTAGCCCATCGTTGATTATTGGACTTTTTTACATATCGCACAACCCTAGTTTTTCTCTGCATGGGAAAAATAAACTTTTTTTAAAATAGGGAATATATAATAGTCATACATACACAAGGAGCACATAAATACGAGGAGAAGATAAAAAGTAAGAAAAGTACAAATTGAAAAGTACAAACCATACGAACTATGACAAGCTATAATTGGACATGAATGATAGATATAAATAGGCTGAACATAGAGCAACCTAGGTGAACCTTAGATATTAATTTTTAAAAGTGCAATTTGTGTAGTACAACGTGCATATGTGCATATGTGCATATGACCCGAGTACTATAGTGAAAGCTCGAGGAAAGAAACTGTCTCTGTGGTGGCTGGTTTTTGTAAAGAAGACCAGTTTACGTCCAGGATGTAAGGGATCTGCAGAGATGTTTTCTGCTCGTGGATCCTCTCTGTAGATCCGATTGTCCGTTCCAGTCAGGTCCCATCCTGCTTTGTGGCCAATCTGAAGCAGATAGTGATTGAGTGCACAGGACAGACTGGATAATGGCAGTGTAGAAGACGACCATCAGCTCCTGTGACAGGTTGAACTTCCCGAATTGTACAGCCTCCGCTGGACCTTCTTCCAGACAGACTCTACATGTGAGGGCCACTTCAAATCCATGATCCACAGTGGATACTCTATTGTTGAGGATGGTGAGAGGGGGGAAGGCATAGGGGGTCTCCGAAAATCCAAGGTTATCTCCACAGTCTTGACTAGGTTCCAAAATTTGTGGCAGAGGACAGTCAATGATTTTTCTGGGCAGTGTCATAACCCTCTGCGTAGCCTTCCTTTTCTCAGAAGTGGACCCTGCATAAAAAACATCCAGGCAGTGCGAGAGCACAGTCTGCCAAGGAGCGCTACAAGGCCAGCAGCAGCTTCTGGTCCAGGCTACTCTTCCTCAGGACATGGAAGATGTGCAGGCGCTGTAAGGCCTTCTTTACCAGGGCGTTGGTGTTGTGGGTTCAGGTGAGATCACCGGAGATGTAGGTGTCTAGAAACCTGAAGGTGGGAACAGATTCCACCCATTCTCTGTTTATAATGAGAGTGGACCTGTCTGTGCCTCCTGAAGTCCATTATGCTTATGACATGTATCAGTCAAAAAAAAAAGTTTCTGAAGTATATTATTTTGTTAGTGCATGTACATGTGTAGAGATTCCAGTCCTACACCTGGTTCAGGGCCCGAATAGCCTCGAGGAGAAGAAGCTCCTCTGTGTTGGCCTTAAGGGAGCGGAAGGGCTTCCCTGACCTCATCAGTGAGAAGAGTCCATTGTTGGGATGGGAGCGATCCTTGATAATCTTTCTGGCCTTGGTACTGAAACACTTGGTGTAAATAAACTGCAGGTCTGGGAGCTTCGAATGATGTCTTTAGCAGACCTAACCACTATTTGTAGTAGAGATGGCACGATACCACTTTTTTATGTCCGATACGATGTCATAAATTTGGCTGTCTGCCGATACTGATATGAATACGATATAGTGTATTTTATAATCAGTAACACTGTTTTTTATAAATATCTTGCTGCATTTTGTATAAATTCACACTCAGCTTTAAAAAAAACAGAACAGAACACTAAAGCTATTCTGGTATACTTGTATTAAAAAAAGACACTGTGCCCAAACTGTTTTATAGTCATTTTATTGACTGATCATTCTAATAAACTTAAGCCTACACCATCCTCGCTATTCTGATATTTTAAAGAGTACTTAGCAGAAATATTAAACAACCTAACTAGTAGGGTTGCCAACTCCCAGCAAAAATATTAGGGAAACACCCCCACCCTCTGCCTCATGATGCTTAATCAACATAATCAACTTTAATTGACTGCACGTGTAAAACAAATGTACAGAAATCAATTATTTTTCTACAATAATCAAATAGATTTAACATTTTTTCTTTTTCTTTTTTGTTTTTGCGCCTGTCCCGTTAGGTTCTTTTGCCATCAGAATTATTGTCTAACGG
Source organism: Hemichromis elongatus (assembly GCA_015108515.1). Lineage (NCBI taxonomy): Eukaryota > Metazoa > Chordata > Actinopteri > Cichliformes > Cichlidae > Hemichromis > Hemichromis elongatus. Next base: position 26,877 of record VUQR01032133.1, read on the forward strand.
CCAAGACAGATGCCCAAAGGATTTACTTTTCCAAGTGGTCCATCCCGGCCTTGCCGTATTGGACCATTTGATTGACCTTTGTTTTTATTGTTTATTTTATTTTCAGTTGTTACATACGGGACAGACATGACTGGCTTAATATTTACTTAATAGAATAAAGGATTTCTATACTTTTAATCAGATGACTACTTTGGTTGTAAGATTCAGATAATTATTTATTAAAAGCTAGACATTTGAAATGAAATAAGAAAGAAAATTATCTTTGTGCTCCCCTTTCCCTGTTAATGCCCTACCTGGCCCCCCTGGCAAAACTTTGCTAGATCCGCCCCTGCACAGTTACCAGCTGTCAGCTACTTAAAAAAGGATCCTGGTGTTATTTGTCTCTCAAAAACAGTTTATAACTTCCCTTCAACTTATTCATGTCACCTAAAAGGTAAACCTGTTTCTCCATCACCTTTTCAGCTCTGATGATTCAGTAAGGACATCTCCTGGTTTCATCTTCATGTTTCCCTCTCATCACATATCCAAACTGATATCATGACCAGCAGCGTTTACGGCTGTGGCTCCAGCAAACATCAGCTGATACTAGAAAGTAATATTAAATCAATTCTAACACAGCTTATCAAGCTTAAACGTGCTTGGTGCTGTTCCCATACCAGGTGCAGATATTTCCCCTCAGGATGGTCTGGATGGAGCATGAGTAGAAGTTCTTGAGCACCTTTAGAGGCAGATGGAAGTCTCTAAGTCTTTTGAGGAAGAAGAGATGCTGCCGGGCTCTCGATTTACTGCCTCTGGGTTCCATCCTTAGAAGGCATGGGATCTTCATTTTCATTGTGATTGGCAAATCTATTTGCCCTTGACAATAAAGCCCGGTTGGCCTTAAATGTTACATTTAAAGAGAAGAAAACAGAGGTGTTGGGCCCAGTGCTCCCTGTGAGGTCTGCTCTATTGATGTGAGACCCCTCAAAGTGTATTTTGAACTTCTTATCACTGACCTTGGTTTTAGGTTAGACAGTGATCTTAAACTGGAGAGTCAAATCAGACGAGTTTTTAAGTCCAGTGTTTATCATTTGAGGCGACAGCAGTGAATTCTCTTCTTTCTAGGCATCACTTTGAATGTCATCCTGTATTTCATTCTGTCTGGATTACTTTAATTTACTAAATTTTGGAGTCAGTCAGTCAGTACTCTCATGTCTGCAGCTGGTGCAAAATGCCGCTGCAGAACTTACAACAGGAACTCATAAAAGAGAGCATACCTGTCCTGGCCTTACTCCACTGGATGCCTGTATATTTTCATTTTAAAATTCTTATGTATATTTTAAGATCTTTTCACAGTCTTGCCCAGTGTTACCTCTCTGAGCTTCTACACCCCTACACACCTTGTCAGTCTCTCAGGTCAGCTGACCAGCTGTTTTCATTGTTTGATTTCAGTGTTGTGGTCTGAGAAGGAGTTTCACGATGCTGCAAAAAGAAATGACACACGGAAATTGCAAGAACTCATCAAGAAGGGTGTGGACGTCAATGCCAAAAACAAAGTAAGCACGCTGAAGCACGGGCTTTTCTGGAAGCAGTTGATGCTTTTAAATCCAAGCCTTGGGTCTTATTTACTACTCTAAATTCTCACTTTCTTTTCTTGCCCGGTCTCAGTCTATCTTAGTCTGTTATGTGCCCCTGGCCATATTTTTAATCAGTGTGTCAGTTATGTATGTGTGTTCTGCACGTTTAAGAGTCTCTGCGGGTCCTGCTTCTGATTGGGGGAGATGTTTTGGGACAGCAGCCGCTAATTGGCCCTCACTATCTGACTCACTTCCTGTCCATTATAAAATCCTTGTCACCAGCAGTTTTTCCCCTGGAAGCAACTGGCAGCAGCAGCAGACGTGTCCTCTGCTTCCAAACTTGCAGTGCTTGATCTCATGTGTGTAAATAGTCTGGTGCATTTCTCAAAACCATTGAAGCATAAGGGGTGAATAATGTTTTTGTTTGTTTCTACATTTTCTCTTCTTTATTAAATGAGTGAATTAGAGGTAGTGCTTGTCTTTTGTTTGGTTTTGTTTTGTGTAGGGCAGTTTTACCCGACCACTGTGCCACAAGAAAGGATCAGGTGTGCTGTGGAAGATTATATCTGGTTTCACCTGATTAGTACTTTAAGCGACCTGTGTGAGTAACAGACAGAACAATTATATTCTCTTCCACCAGAGGGCAGTACAACTTCTTCCTCCAATAAATGTATTTATGTATGATGAATATGATGAATAGTATATGCAAACTTAAACTCTGTTTTTGGACTGTATTGCTGTAAGTCCACTCAGCCTTTGTTAAGTCGAGTGGTAAAGGCTGTTATGATGAGAATGCTAGATTTTTGAAAATGACACACATGCATTCAATGAAAGCCAGCCACTGCATTTCAGTAAGTATATTTCTATAAATGTGTGTTCCAGATACATCAATTCCATAATAAAGCCCTTTTTAAACTAATGCCATGTTTATTGTCTTGTTTGGTACAGACTCATAACCAGATTATTTACTAAAACAAAAAAAGACCTTATTCAGTGTTATTGTTTTTTTTTTTTATGTAATTACTTACTATTCTGACTTATTTTGGGTATCAAATACCCCTCCCCCCAGTTGTGGCAGTAATTCATCCCTTACACAGAATGGGCACTCTACCCTTTTCTGGCTAAGGACCAGATTTGGATGTGCTGATTCTCATTCCTACTGCTTCATACTTGGCTGCAAATGGCTCGAGCACGAATGAATGAGCCCAAAGGAATTATCATGGACGAGTGATTTTTAATCCAGTGACAGTGACAAACATGAACTATGCTTTGCTCTTATTGTTTGTGTGTGTGTGTGTAGGTAGGCCGTAAAGCTCTGCACTGGGCAGCAGGAGCTGGGAATGAACAGGCTCTGCGTCTCCTACTGGAGCATGACATGGACATTAATGAGACTGACAGTGTAAGTAAACTTTGGAAGTTCAAGGTGGAAGCTGAAAGGGGATTATATTCTGTTACAGATGTGGATAAAAACACCTGTACACACCTGTTCCTGTTACAGTTTGGGTCGGCGCATGCATAGCTGGAATATTGTTGTCGGCAAAGGCTAGTCGGTGCATTTACGCAGACATTGCGCTCACACAGACCACACTAGTGTTGCAAGCGTGGTAACAATAATACGCACATCACACCATTCCTTGATATGGGGAATAATTTACTGTGGATTTGTATTCTTGTTGAAGTTATTGTACTGTGAGTTTTGATGTCAGCCTGACACATTTAGCACAGAAGGCTCTTTTTAAATTAACACTAATTACGATGACATTTAGTTCATAATGGGTAGTGACATTTTTAGAATAGTTAGAATTATAGCCAGTAGGTTTGTCTGTTGGTAGCCCTGCAGCAATATAGTGCCTGTACACAATAAGAATTCAGTAACCTAACAGTTAGCTAAAAAAATATGCGTTCAATTGAAATTGTTGAGGTATTTCTCACACCCACCTGACAGGCTCGAATCCACTGTGTCTTCCAATAACAAGCAGCCACACCAATGTTTGCCAAAGTTGTTGAGCAGGTGGTGGTACATCAGTTTTCCCCTGCATTGGTTCTGGTTTACAGGGGGTATCATCAGTTGTCCCATTGAATATGCATTAGCAAATATCTTCCTTCTGTAGGACGTTCTTGTATGCCTCTGGCTGTATTACAGCTGCTGGTCATGGTTAAAAGACTTTTCTTGTTCGCAGCAGATGGCTGCCCCTCCCTGAGCCCTGATCTGCCAGAGGAAAAGGGGAGGTTTTCCTTCCCACTGTTGCCAACGTACTTGCCAGTTGGGGGTCATTTCATTGTCTGTTTTCTCTGTATTATTGTGGGGTCTTTACCTTAAAATATAAAGCAACTTGCAGCAACTGTTTACGTGATTTGGCACTATATGAATAAAACTGAATTGAAAGTAGAATTGCTTTACCTTGTCAAAAACCATCAATTTAACATAATCTTGGAGAGATTTGACGATGGTGGGTTTGTTATATAGGGCTCGGTTTGTAATCCATTAATAATTTCAACACAGTGTCGCTGTCTACTTCTCATTTAACTGTAAATACTTACTAAAAAATGTCCTTTGTATGAACAAACTCACTGGAAAAGAGCTACTCTTTTCACAAACTCCATCTAACCTGTGGTTGAGAAGTGCTTTTGGTGTTGATCATTTTTCTTGATATAAAAATAACATAAAATTGTGTTGTTGTTTTTTTACTTAATCATGTTTGTTTCTCACGTTGTTCCAAAAGTTGAGTCAGATCACTGATTAATTGCTAGCTCTGTGTTTGTGCATGTTGGAGTTAATTCCCTATAATTAGTGTTAGGGTTGTTACTCAAAGAAGTTAATCTATTACACATATTACACATACCACTACAGCACTTTACTTAAAAACTCCCAAGAGAAAGTAATTCATTAAATTACTCATCACATTACTTTTATTTCTCTGTAAAATGACCACAAACTGTGTGTTTATACCTTAGTATTTAGGTATGAACATCACAGCACAAAGCAAAGATACAAAAACCAGCATAGAGAGACTCCAGAGTGATCACCACAGTTATTCTACTTTTAAAAATAAGAACAGGTAGAAATGGAGGCTGCAGCCTGACTGATCATCAGTTTGCTACATATTTAAGTCTGGCTGCTGGGTTGGGGTTGGCATTCACTCTACTTTAACATCACTCTGCGGTCTTGGCTAGCTTAGCTTTATAGAATGCTGTCTGTGCATGCAAAGAGCCAAAGGTATGTTAGCAACATAATGCAGTTGTTTCTGTTTTGGATACTGTCTCCATCTTACTCTCATCCTTTTGTGCAATAAAAATAATAGTAATTTCCATATACATACTGTAGACTGTGCCACTATTTTCATCCTCCAGTCCAAACTAAATTCAGCTGATTGTCACGCAAGTACAACTGGAATCGATAGGCAGGCAGACTCACAGTTCCAAGGAATTGAACTACTGGGAACCAGTTCTCTACAAGAACCGGATTTAGATTCCCATTCCTATGTCAGACTTTTTTCTCTGTGTGTTCTGATTCATTACTTTGTACACGTCGTCAACAGTTTGGGATGAATGCTCTACTTCTGGCATCCTGGTTTGGCCACCTAAACATCTTACAGATCCTGGTGTCTTGTGGAGCCAAGCTCAACTCTGAAAACAAAGTAAGAGCTGCCATATTTCATTGAACTGTTAAAAATCTGAATTTTTAAGGCTTTTTTTTGTTGTGTTGCAATACCACTTATTTTTAAATTTTTATTGTCTTGGCCTGATATCACATAGTTCTTTTTATGTTAGGATGGTCTAAATATGCTGCACTGTGCTGCTCAGCGAGGCCACATCAGAGTATGTGAGTTCATCTTGGAGGACCTGGAGGGCATCAGTCTAGATAGAGTTGAAAAGGTGACTGACTATTTCAGCTTTACAAAGCAATTTTGTACTGAGTTACACAAACTAAAAAGTATAAACACTTCCTTTCTTTTCTCATCTCCTAGCAGAAAATGATTTGCGCAAAATACTAATAATATAATCGCAGTGTTATTTTGGGCTATGTTCTACTCTCTGTTAATCTTGAACTCTCACTATAAAATTGATACCTACCCTCAAGAAGATTCAGTCCAGTGTTGCTATTTGCTGACAACTTACATAAACGTATTAAATGCTCGATAGTTGACTTCATTGCATTAAAACAAACAGAAAAAACAGACAATTTTATATTCCGTGCTTTGAGAATAAAAGCCTATCTCTGTGGGGTGATCATTTCGTTCTCTGTCTTTATGAATAAAACTTGTAAATCCAAATTCTAAGAATTTTCCACTAACATTGCCATATTAGACCAGCAGCTTGCTAGCAATCGATCTCCTAATTTACTTAATCAGTGCATAACTTTGAAGATGGACAATTACTTCTTCAGAGGCAAAATGCATTTTTTTAAATGCTTGCTCTGTGTATCATGAACATGGCAACAAGCCAAGCCAACTTCTATCTCCTCAACTACATCGCAACGTCTCCTCATGTTTGGTACCAAAGATAAAGACTCAACTGGACAGCTACAAAAAGATCATCATTCAAATCTGTTTTCTTTGAATGTTGTTTGACTCTCAACTATACCAGTCAGAAACCCAACTAGATGCTGCTGAGATGTCAAAATTCTTAGACAATGTTGAGTTCATTGCTGATAATAATGATTATCAGGTGATATGTCTCTGAAGTCCAGGTCATCGTAGTCAAAGGAGCTTGGAAAGAACAGCATTTGGACTTCCTTAAGTTGCTTGAAGATGTTTCACCTCTCATCCAAGAAGCTTCTTCTGTTCTAGGGTCAAATGGTTGAGAGTTCCAGATTTAAGCCCTATGATAGTGTCCCCCAGAGAGACAATGGACCTCTAATGATCCTCTGCCTAATCACACGAGCTAAGGTGTGAAAATGGGTGTAGGTCACAATTAGCCAAGGTTTCGAGTGAAACCTAGCCCCACTCTATCATGTGATTTCCTGAGCTCAGATTGCCCAGGATGTGAGTAGGCGCTAAGGCGTCTGAAAAGGGATCTCAACACTGGATTATAGATGGCAGACAGTTGGTGTCGTAAACCACCGCCTCTGTTCGAAGATGGCCGTTCACAGTGGGCATAGATGGCTTCTTTCACTCCTCTTTCAAGCCATCCGTCTTCTCTGTCCAAAATGTGAACATTGACGTCCCAGAAAGAGGGACCTTTGTCCTTTAGATGGAGATAGAGAGCCGGGTCTTATCCCGTCGGGGTAGTCTCTGTTTGGTCTCTCCATTGTAGAGATCTGAGCATTCTTCTGAGCAATGCTTAGACCTCTACATTGGAGAGACCAAACAGTCACTTCATAAACACATGGCACAACATAGAAGAGCCACCTTGACGGGACAAGGCTTGGCTGTCCATCTGCATTTATATCTCTATTTCTACACGTCTTTTAATATAATAGACTACCCCAAACTACAGTCTCCTGAGGATGACAACTGAACAAGACTCGTCTGTTCCCCACCACCCAAAGGCACTCTGACTTGACATGGCTGATGTAAAGGAAGGATGTAAAGGACTCTGAGTAGAGTCAAAACAAGGAAGGCCCCAGGCCCCGATAACGTACCTGTGGGATGTACAGATCAGCTGGTTTATGTTTATCGTTTATCGGTGTTTAGCGGAAACACCTTACTAGATTAAGCCAAATTTCCATCATGTTTCAAGACTGCCACTATCCTCCCAGTTATAAAAAAACTCAGAACACGTCACTACTGGCCTGTCACACTCACTCCTATGTGCTTTGAGAGGCTGGAAAACAAGCACAAGATTCCCTGCCACATTTGACCCCTTCCAGGATGCAATGTTCTTGGCTCTTTACCGTAACCTTGCACACCTGGAGAAGAATACCATCATCCCACAGCATCTGGTAGGCAAACTGGGAGCCCTAAGTTTTACCCCCCCCCACTGAATCCAGTAGAAAGCGCTTTAATAGCTTTACTACTTAACTGACCAGATCAACATCTCAGAAATTTAATTTAGTTGATGCTATACTCCAATTAAAGTGTTTCCCTAAATTTTGTGAGCATTTTATAAGCAGGATGTCAATAAATGAAGCTGATAAAGAATGGAATTTTTATTATATGTGTATTAATGGAAGTATTATATCTTATAGATATATGTATGTATATGTGACACATGTGTATGTCTTTCTGCTCAGTCAGGGAAGACAGCACTACACCTAGCTGCTGAACATGGACAGCTTGAAGTAGTTGAATTTCTGATTGGAATGGGTTACATGCATGGTTTGAAGGACAAGGTAGACACACACACACACACACACACACACACACACACACACACACACACACTTTGAATCCGCAGTTGTGCTTAGCCATACAAGCAGAAGCTGTGCAAAAAAAGGCGTTTTTGTTAGGCTGTCCCACACTTCTGCCAAGGTAATTTGTGCTGAGCAGCAACCAGCATTTCAGAGTCTTGGAACAATGACTGTTAAAATAATAAAAACAAATGAGTACCATGACTATTTACATTGTAGATTCTTACTGTAGACATCAGAACTATAAATGAACACACATGGAATTATGTAGTAAACAAAAACATGTTACATCTTTTTAATCTTCAAAGTAGCCACCCTTTGCTTTACACACTCTTGGCGTTCTCTCGATGAGCTTCATGAAGTCGTCACCTGAAATGGTTTTTAACAGTCTTGAAGGAGAAGTTGTCTTGTTGCTTTTCCTTAGTAGTTGTTTCTTAGCAGCTCTTTGACCATAAAGGCCTGATTTGCGCAGTCTCCTCTGAACAGTTGATGATGTGCCTGTTGTGTCTCGCTGTTGTCAGTTGATGATGAGATGTGTCTGCTACTGGAACTCTGTGTGGCATTTAGCTGGGCTCTAATCTTAGGTGCTGTTAACTTCCTATTTCTGAGGCTCTGACTCTGATAAATTTATCCTCAGCAGCAGAGGTGACTCTTGGTCTTCCTTTGCTGGGGCGGTCCTCATGTTAGCCAGTTTCATGGGGCGTGACGGTTGCTAAAACTCACAGTTTCAGCAATTTTCCAGACTTACTAACCTTCAATTTTTAAAGTAATGATGGACTGTCATTTCTATTAGCTGATTGGTTCTTGCCATAATATGAATTCTAACAGTTGTCAAATAGGGCTGTCAGTTGTGGACCAACATGACTTTGGCACAACACAACTGATGATTCAGGTGATTACATCATGAAGCTCATAGAGAGAAGGCCGAGGGTTTGCAGCGCTGTCAACAAAGCAAAGGGCGGCTACTTTCAGGAATCTGAAATATAAGTAATTTTTTTCTTTGCTACATATTTCCATATAACTCACTTTATATATGTGATGTCTTCAGTGTGTATATACAATGTAAAACTTTTGACTCGTAGTGCAGCTTATGTCTCAGATTGACTTATATCTGTAGATCTCCTATTATCAAGTAAAAGCACCAGTTTAATGGGGGGGAGGTGACAGACTGCACCACTAATGGCTACTTGATGGTGACTTTACCAGTACCTGGACTTACGTGTTAAAATTCAATTTATTAAGGCTTTGAGTGAGAGATTGGCTGCTACTGTCTTTTA
>VUQR01032135.1:0-36371 GCA_015108515.1 Hemichromis elongatus
TTGAAGAAACATTTTTTTTTTTTTTACAATAGACTGGTAACATTATATATTATATAGTAAATATTAAATGTTATTGTGCAGCATGTAAGATAGACTGTACACAATGTGCTTTGAAGTAGCATCCCAGAAAGGTGTGATTTGTGTCTGTGAACACGCGTGTGTACACACCTGTGTGGATCCGTGTGTTTTTAGAAAAAGAACCAAAAACTCACGGCAGTGATTAAACTTAATCAGTGTCACTCTATCACAGAAAATAACCAGCAGACTCTTATTTCAATGTGCTAATATTTTGTTGACCTATCCATAAACTCCAGCCTCCTCCCTATAGACACCTATAACGATATCTCTCTGCAAAATTTCTTGTCATAAGTCACACATTGGCCATAGGGCTTTGTCCCTTTGAGTGTTGAGATGACTGCTACTGTTATTTTTATTAAATTGATGACTTCCACATCAAACTGTTACTCGGCTGTGCTGTGTTTTCTTTTTTTAAGCCAACCCCTTCTAGTGATTTAATATTTATGTATATTAATAAGAGATTAGTTCATCCACCAGAATCCCTGTTACTGACAAGATTCAGCAACAGGACTTAAACAACTCAGAAACGCAAATGACAAGTTCAGAGTTCACCTATTAAATTTAAATCAAACAGAAACAAGCAGTTTTTTAATGATAAATTAAAATGACAGGAAGTCACAAATGACAAGCAAGAGAAAGGCGAGCAAACAAAAGACACGACCCAAAAACAGGCAGGAAATCAAAGACTGAAGAGTCTTATCCTTTTGTTCCATAACTAGTATAACAAAGGTGTAATGGTGGACTAGATCTAAATTAACTCTGCTGCTGGCTGGGTAACATTTATGACACATGACACACAGATAAGAGGAATGTACATCAAACTCCACTGCACAACACGCTGTTCAACCTAGAAACCACACCAAAACATCACAGCCTGTTCAGGCTGAACGTCCCAGGTGTCTGTAGCTCAAATACAGCAACATGCCATGAAGGGCAATCATAATATTATACTTTTTGCTCATGTTTGCATCATTACAGAGCTGCCAGATCTCATGTAAATTTGCAAAATAGTGATAGAATATCACTTTCTGTATATACGGACACAAATTATACACGTTTTAATGACAGCATGCACAATGTTGAAACTTGTATATCCTAATAAAGCAGTAGCCTCTGAAATATGAAGCTAGTGTAAAGACGCCACTTTATTTTTGTCCCTCTTTCAGACTGAACGTGCCCCAGGTGTTTGGTAACACTTGCACCTACTGTAGGGCTGGCGTAATGATTCATTTGCAGCTTCCTACACCAAAAACTGAAAGCGGCTGTTTCTGTACTGCTCATTTGAGGCTGACGCCAACAGAGAATCAATCCTCGTAAGGCCCAGTGTTAAATTCCAAAATGTTGGAGAAGAAATATATATTCACATCCTGGTGCAAATATGCTTTTGGTCACTATAGATAATGTCTCATTCATTTCAGTATAACTCATGTGTATAAAGGATTAGAGACCTGTATCAAAGTTAGATGTGCGTAGGCTTCATTTCAACGATGTTTGAAATGAAGGTATTTCTCATTCACGTAGTTTTATTGCAATTGGGTGACAAAACTATGGCCTGATATTTGGATAATAATACCAATTATATTTACTAGTATTAACAATTATAAGGATAATAATGGATGAAATGTATTATTTTATTTTATTGTTGATTTAATAGCAATTGACTGTGTTTGTTCATGCAGTCTATGGATGTACGTTGCTAACCAAACTTGATAGCATTAGTAGATTGTTAGCGCGCCTTGCTGCAATTCAAATATGGCTCCAAAACACAAAACGACTACGGCAACAGGTCACAAACAAACGTGTCGGCTTCGACCATCTTCTTCTTCGAATGAACTATCTCTGACTTCAAAGACAGAAAATTCATTAGTTCTTACATGTTTGACTTGAATTAGATCCATTTTTTGCATTCACATCTTGCTCTGTTTATTTAATCATATTTTTTTCCATTCATTTAGAATAAATGTGCATACATATAAAATAATAATAAAAAATCATTAGTCGTTGAATTGTCATGTATTTCTTTTGCTTCTCCCTCTTTGTGCTTTCTTGCAGCAGACTTTCAAGTCTAATCTCAGTCTCATCAAACTTTTGGTTTCTCATCTCTCTGTTTTGCTGTATATTAAAATTCAAGCTGCAGCCAAAATCTGCAGCCCAAGAGTCTTATTATACCCATAATCATTACTTCTACTAATCCATCACCCCATCTCGCCTTCATCTCCTCCTCTTGCCCACCCTTTCCTCATTGCTTTTTCGAACTCCAATTAAAAAGCAAGTCATGATTTAGCCTCCAACAGCTGAAAAAAATGTAGTCTTAATTTATCCTTCCATCCATTATTATCTCAACTAATGGAAACAAACTCAGTGTTATCCCTCAGCATGATCTGTGGACATTAATTAAGTTTCCTGTCTTCTCTCCCCCTCTCTTAAATTAATATCAGGTTGTGATCTTGACAAGCTTCGTTTACTTCTATTATTGTTCTTGTTCTTAAATTCGGGTTATAGCCTGTCAGAAATCAGTGAAAATGTTTACCCTGAATGCCGTCTCAGCAGACAAATACGTTTTAAAACTAGTGTGGAAGCAGCTCAGGTACAGGGAGAACATGCAAACTCGACACAGAAAGGTCCCAGGCTGCTGTGAGGTGACATTGCATTACAGTTAGTTTTGGTCAAATATCTATAATTATTGTGTCTGGGTAAAAATATCATTTAATAAATAAATAAATTTAATAAATTAAAATTTGGGGGAATTTTGAACATCTAAGTTAATTATTTTGCTCTGAAACAATATTTCATCAAGCAATCCTTATTCTAATTTCACACACATGCTTCTTTTTTCCCCCTAAGCTTTAAACCGTCCCCACAGTGTCTGCATTGTATTAACTCCATTTGTTGACAAAAGCTGTATTTAAATTGGAAGCAAGTAATAAATGGACTGAGTTTGGATTATGTGTAAAACTAGCCTATAAAGAGTGGCTTAGTTGTGTTTGAAGCTCTGCGTGTTTTTTAAACATGCCGCTCAATATCATTAATATCATTGAAGTCCACACAGAAGTAATAAAAATTACATTTTTTCAGTGTATATAATTGATAGATTAAGGATCCTCTGTATGCCTTTGTGTCTTTTTTCTGCTTTTCTCAACAACATCCATCCTATCTCAGAGACACAAAGAATTACCCTGGTGAGGTAGAAGTCCTCTGGATGCGTGGTGGTCTCATTATAATGCCAGATGTGACATCACATCCTGGCTTGTCTCCACTAGCTTCCTGCATGTAACAGAACTGATCACTTCTGAAGCACATCAGTCTCTGGCCCCAAGCTACATACTATAGCAGAAATATTGACCCCCCATATGAGCCAGTTTGCAGCTTCATATCCGCAGGCTAGACCCTCCTGGCTGTAAGTTCAGGCTGGGTAAAACCCAGTGATGCTTCTCTGCCATCCAGTCCCAGCTCAATAATCTAATTTAACAAGTTCGGTTTCTCATGGGACTCCCTTCTTATCTTATTATCTGTATGGACAAGGGAAAAAAGCGGTCTATACATTATCTTGCTCAAACTTTGTATTTTTTTACTCACATTTGTCCAAATTATTCTTCATTTTCTCTCATTGTAAATAAGAAAATCTGCCCAGTTTTATTTTAATCCCCTCGTTCTGTGTGTCCCTCTCTTCAAATTTAGCTTCTAGGCCTGTTCTTGTTCTTCCCATCAACGCGGTGTAATATCTCCTAGACGGTCATTCTGTTTTTGGGGGACACCGTGTTATCTTTCCACATCATTATGAGACATTAATACGCTGATCCTATCATCTCCCCCATTTCACAATTTTGTTTGATTAATTCGTGCCTGCAGTACGCGCTAAATCTGGGGAGAAATTTAAAACACTGTCTGTGTCTCTTTCTTCCTCACGTCCTTCTCATCACCTGGTTTTAAGTGAGACATTTTCAGCTCTCTTATCTGATCATTTGAACTGGAAACTTTTTGGTACACGTATAGTCACTGAAGAAAAACAGAGATCCATCATTGGTATAATTGGCTGGATTTGGTGCCATCTCTATGCCATTCTACATTTTATTCCATCATACCAACCAGTGCCAGTGTCTTTAGTCCTTTTTACTGTTCAGAAATGGTCAACGGACCGTGTTGTCATTTTGTTTTCTGATAAAACTGAAAGCGATCAGAGGAAACTGGTTTATAGGTCATCTCAGCTCCTCAGTCAAGTGAAAATATTCAACTCAAATTTGCTTCTCCCCCCATGGGAACTCTCTGTATTTGTCCATATTTACAGTATACCATCTCCACTATTACATTAACAAACTGCGAAATCAGCACTGCACTTTGGTGCTTTTTGCTTTGCCCTCCTAAATGATGAGTAGTCTGTGGGTGTGCGTGAGGTCAATGTCAAAATCCACGTGCAAACTCCCACAGCCATGATTTAGACCTGTCTGAGAGACTGAGCCACAGATAGAGAGATGACTTCTGATTAACTGGCATTTTCACCTTGGAGTGCACAAACACGAATAACTCACAAAAAAAAGAGATAATGTGCTCAATAACAATTTCAAATGTAACTGTTTGAGACTGCAGTTAAGCAAAAGTCAAAATGGCACACCCTCTGTCTGTAACCACAGGTGTTTGCACAACATGTTCCTGATTACTGCTCTTCTCAAAGCAGAGTGGGTGTGCACAGATTGTGCTTCATCACTCTCGTTAGCGTTGTTATACTTGAACACAAGAGTAATGACACCTTGTGTGCCACTTGTTTAGTAGCGGTGAAGGTTGCTAAACTTTGTAGAACTGAAAGCAGGCGACACAAGAAGCCCCGGTATTAATGTTAATATCCATGCAGGTGACAAATTATAAGAAGGTAGAGAGGTTTTTGTTTGTTGAGAACAGGTGCATTCGAGGAAAGGAAACAAAGTAGAGTTACAGAATACATCCAACAGTGTTTTTTTGTTTTTTTTAAATGGATTTGATTTGATTGACGAGATAGCATCACATGGGATGAGTTACAATGCACAAGACTGGTCTGTATTTCCTGTGTACACGGTGACCATAAAGACAATGCAAAAGGCTGTACAGATTAAAATAACCTTATTTACTGTGAACACGAGAAGATAGAAACACTCAGGCTTATTATTAGAGTTTGACTGAATTCTGCCCACGTCCTGGTCATTGGTGACCTGGGCTTGTCACGGTCAGATAGTGGGGATTGTGGTGTGGATCCAAACAGAGAAGAGGAAACTGTAGCGAAAATGAATAAGCGACTGTCAAAAAAAACAGGAAACACGCTGAGACACAGACTAAGACACACGGCTTGACACAGGGGCCGGGGATGGAAAGAGACAGGAAGGGACACGACTAGGTAGACAAAGAAGGTGGGCAACATGGAAACAACTAAGGGAGACAAGACACACAGAGGGCGACCAAACACAGACATAACTGGGGAACGTCTAAATAAACTCAAAGACATTAGATAGAAGCCAAGCTCAAACCTAAATCATCTTAATAAAACAAAGAATCAAAATCCAAGAAGTCCAGTAAACTCAAAAAGCTCAAGCATAGACCGAGAACCAAGGCTCTGCTGAGTTGAGGTCTGATGAGTGGTGAGGCACAGGGGGACAGGGAACTGTCATGTTCAGGAAACCAGTTTGAGAGGACTGAGTTTTGTGACTCAGGCATTAACAAGGCATTTTTAAAAGTCAATAAAATCCCCTTTCCTCCTGATTCTGATGCTTTGTTTGACCTTCACTGTGCTGTCTTGATGTTAGCCAAATGCACTGAGGTACTGCCATGTGACTGACCAATTATATACTTGCAAGCAATTAAATAGGTTTGCCTAACAAAGTGACTGGCGAGCGTTTTAATCTTTCTTTTATGTGAAAATTGTGAATGTGGAACCGTGGTAGCCATTCAAAAGGAATGTACCAAATGATAAATGATTTTCATTGAAGCCCTTCACCTTCTTTAAGATGTATTTTGGTGCTTGTGTGCTTGAATCTTAAGTTATTTGTGTGTTTGGAGCCTCTTTAACCTTGACAGTGGAAAAGCTATTTAGGTCCAGTCAGCCATACAGCCATTCAGTATTAGAGCTGCAATAGAGAAGATTTCTGTGTGAAAGGAGGCCATTCTTATGAAACTAAATGATGGTTGTGGCACAGTGGAGTAGCCCACCTTCCTTTATTGAAGTCCTGCAGATTTCCCCTTTCTGCAAAATGAAATAACTTACTGTCCATTTCTGTTCACTGGTATGTGATTTTCTCTGAAATCATATTTGATCTCTTGCAATTTTTAAAACGAACACTATTTTTCTTTAGTGAAATCTCATCCGCCTAACTCTGTGATGCTACCGATGTCTTGATTCATTCAAAAAAGCCTAGGAACCATTTTTTCGTTAACCATGCTGACTCTGGAAATGGAAATAAATTATTTTTTTAGTGCCACAAAATATCAGTTCAAGACAAAAACAAAAAGTATACAAATCCAGTGCAAAGGCGTGTATTTCTAAGGCATGACCATATCATGTTGTCTCATATTTGTACCAATGTGTCTAATTACAGTCTGAGCAATCAATAGAGCCTCCTTTGGAGGATTTCAGGTCTTAGTATCCCCTTGCCCCTTAAGGAATGTAATGGAGAGCTGCACTCAGCCAAGGAACATGTCTTCACTGAACCAAGTTATGAGATTTTGGCCAGAATCGATTAGAATGATGGAAAAGGTGGATAACAGTGCGTTCAGGTCGAAAAATAGCTGAAGTTAGCTTTTAAGAAAGAACTGGAAATCTGTCTCCTAAATGGTAGTGAGTGACCTCTATATACAGTGAAGGCTAGACTCAAAAATATAGCTGAACATTTTTTTTTATTGAATATCTCGAAGGCCCAAAGTGTTTTGTCTCTCCAGGGCTACATGAGTGTAATATTCCCATATGTCCCAGGACTGAGCAACAAATTACTTTTTAAGCTATATCAATATATTTTTAAATGAGATCAGACAATACTGTTTATATTGATTTTTGTTTTCTGTTGCCTTATATGATCAGTTTAAAGTGTAAAGCTGTTCCTCATACCCAGCCTTCCTTTGGACCTTAACCTCACTATCAAAGTCCTTCTGCAGGATGTACCACAGAAACAAGAAGCAAACACAGCAATGTGTAATAAAAATACATCCATTAACCTATTATTATAATTGCAAAAAATGCTGAAGCATTCAGCCTATGAAATATCAAGAACGATTTCTCTCTATATAGCTCTTTACTTTATCTGTTGAATCATCAAAGTAATTCAACCTCTCTTCTCAGTTCAGGTTAGGATTATTTGTAGGCTAAGCCTTGATTTTCATTCACTTTCAGATTAATAATTATGTCACAGGGATACACAGAGGTTATAGCTAATTTAGTCCTAATCACAACTGAAATATAAGATATTTATAAGTATTTGAAAGGGTAAATATCTTTTATGTACCAAGTCTGCAGTCAGATGAGTACACTGATTCTAACTTAACCTCTTAGAGGACCTGGCGTCCACAAATGTGAACATCACCACTCTCAGAAAACTAAATTTTGCTCTACAAGGACCTGATATCTTTATCCATATTTTGGTACAGACATACGTTTTCCTGAAACTGTCAGCAGCACTTCAAATGAACCAAATTGCTCGAAGGGGCACAATTGTTGTTTCTCATGCTGTTTTTGTTCTCGGGGAAAAATGCTGCTGTGTTCAGACACCACATACAAAGTTTTGCACATCATCACTCAATTGTGACTTTCTAATGTTCTTTTGAAATTTCAAACAAATGTCCTCATATGTGGATATCATTTTTTCTCAGAAATCACATCAGGTAAGAAAATAACTCTTTGTTTTTACATTCATCAGGTGCCCATCAGCCCAAAAAGCAAAGAGAAATTAAAAATGTATGAGTTCGTGCCTTAGGAGGTTAAATATAGAAATACCCTGCTACTGACTACATGTTTTTTACAAAAAAATGTATATCTATCTATACACACACACACACACATACACACACACCTGTGACAAGTATATAAGGCAATGAGAGCAACAACCCAAAATGAATGAATCACTAAATTCCTTATTCTTGTAATGAATGAAACTGTAGGACAAAGGAAAGTCTTAGCTGGTTAACATATGTGTGACGTATGCAAATTGAAACATCAAATGTAAAAAAGTAAGACAAAAACAAAAATCTCTGTGTATGTAGTCGACCAGGAAGTGAATCTAACCTTTTTGTTGAGTTATTGTGATCATATTTATGTGATTATATTTACTGAATTCCCTGGAGGAACCTACCCGAGGGATTAATAAAGTTCTTGCTATCTATCTATATAAGTGGGAGATTTACCCCCACAGAGAAGCTGACAAAGTGTGTTTACAAGCTTGATCTAATTATTTGAGCTGAACCACAGTTTGAGTCACAGACACAGTTTTTTTTTTCTTCTGTAAGCTTTTACTTATTTAACATGTTTTATATAAGCAGCTCTATGTGTAAAAACATTGTATAAAATGTACAAAACTGTCTTTCTTCCCAGTAAAGTGAATCCATGTTAGTCGGCAAAGTGGAGGCTGAGAGTGCCAAGTTTAAAATTGGAAGAATAAAAAAGACTTTATAAAGTCTTACTCACCTGATCTTATTCACATAACAGACTGCATATAAAAGACGGGTAATAGACCGTGACGTTAACTATCTAACAATTAAGCCATCTCTTTGCCAATTTGGCCACGACCAGATTGGCAAAGCAAAGTCAGAAATAAAAAAGATTAAATAAATATGAATTTTTATTTACTTTTTAGTTTTGAAATGGCCTCCCATGCAAATAAGGTCTTCACTCCCCCAGTCCAGAATAGTGTAAATATATCGTCATTTGTGATTCTTCCTGTTTGCCTCCTCTCCCTGAACCCAGTTGTCTGGGCCATCTTTTCATGCCAAAAGGGAATTCTTCCCTTCCACCTTTGTCAGGATCTTGCTCGTGAAGCATCGTCTGGTTAGGGTTCTCTCTCTCTGTCAGACATCAAGCACCTTGAGACGACTACTTCAAAGTAAAGTCAGCAATAAGAAATTGAAAAAAACTTAAAACATTTACTGAATCATGTTCCTTTGACTTTATGAGTTTTCTCAGATTTGTTTTACATTGTATATTCGTGCATAATGACAGGTGAAAATACTGTAGTGAGAAATTACATGATTTCAACATCTGCATGGCGCTCTGAAAGCTGAGACATGTGACTCTAGAGAATCACAACTTTCAGTTGAGTCAGGAAAAAAGCTCAGTGGAAATAACCAAAGGGCAAAAAACTTAAATTAAATGTATTGATTACCATTTTTTGAATTACTTACAGTAATTTGTATTAAACACCCCAAAACCCACACAGCCTGGCCAAGAGCAACAGACAGTGAGAGTAATGAAGGGTGAAAGAGGGAAGAGCAGATGGAAAAACAGCAGTGGAAGTTGGATTCAATGGACAGTAAGAACTAAGGTTAATGAAAAAGGAGACGGCAGGGGAAAGCAATAAGAAGAAAGTAAGAGTTTTGTTGATTCTGTGCAGGATGGGAAGATGTGAAAGGAGAAGTAGAGGAGTAAGAGAATGACACCAGGGGAATGTGGGCTGCATATGGTTCATGGAAGATGGCAAAAGCGAACAGAGGATTCCAAGAGATGAAGATGAGGTGAGAAAAAGAAGCCAAAAAGAAATGAGAAGAAAGGACGGGCATTACACTGACAGATGGGTGAAGAGAAGGCTGGGCAGAAATGAGCCGAGGTGAGATCATTCAGAATTGTAATGCAGTATTGAGCAGAAGTCCGATCTGTCACTAGAGCTCTGACTGAGCGGCTGCCTGTCTCCTTAACCTTCATCCAACTGTAGCTTATTTCTCATTTTACATCCCATCTCTCTACCTAGTCCTCTATCAGAAATAAAATAACACTCTTTCACTTTTGCCTCCTTACTGTCTGAAAATGTATGACACATAATGTGTAAGCTGTAGATAAACACCGGCAGCTAGTATCCTGACTGTGCAGATAATGACTTGCAGTTTTGTAGCCTGGTCATCGTCTACAAAAGCAGACATGTTTAAAAAAGCAAACTCATATTCAGTCTCAGTGACTGAATTTTGGCAAATGCAATCTGTCACTCACAGATGGCATCTCTGCATGCAACCAAAGGGTGCTAAAATATTTTTTAATAGGATATGGACTAAATATGGACTACAAGCAGACGGCGGGAATCCTCCATTACCAAAAATCTTGTCATTTTCCTCCAGATTCTCCGTATTTATTTAGCATGAGTTAGGATGTTTATATAGAGCAAGATTTTGTGACATCTCAACTAGTGTGGAAGTCAGTATCAATACATACAGCCTATGTGTGAAAGGCCTGTAAACTGTAAACATTTCTGATAGAAATGACCAAGCCTGTATGATGGTGCTGTGGTAAGAGCTTTTTTACTTAGGGGAAAAAAGACTTGATTAGTTTTATGGGAGAAATGGTTTGGATTAAGATACGCTTTTTACCAAGACCAAGATTATTTTTAATTATCAAAATCTACTCAGCCACACTGACATCTTCCCTGTGGACTGTGGTATGTCTAGGTTTCACACACACGCATGGATTTATTATCATTTTGAAAAAGTTATCAAGAAATGAAATGCATTATTTATTATAATGCGACTTCAATAGTGAGGATTATTCTATTGCAGGTAAAGGACATGGATGAAATTGGCTGGATTCAGATCCGCTGTGCCACTGTTTGTTGTTGCTCTGCTTCTGCCTCTAAACCTGCAAACAGATTGCAGTGCTTCAATCTCATGGTTGACAGGGTGGGAAATGTTTCATATGGTTTCAAGACACTTGCACCCACCTCTCCAACCCCACACCCATCCCCTCATTTATCTCTCATTGTCATTAATGCGATCTTCCATCTAAACCTCCACCAATGGTACATCCATCAATAACCAAGCACAACTCTCTTGTTCCACTTTCACATCGCTAACCTTTTATTCGTCATCCTTTTATTTCCTCCCAGTTCACTATCTATATTATTATTCTAGCATGACCCTCTCTGTCTTTATTGTGTACTCTCTGACACTCGTTTCGTACTCATTTTTTACCAATTTAATCCTTCCTTCCGCAGACTACCGTTGGCTTTACTGTTTTCTCGCATGCTTGCTTCTGTTTTTTCCACTCCCTTAATGTCTGTTTATAGCACTCAACTCAAGGCCTGTTTCTTCCTCCATTTTAAAAAAAAAAATTCCCATATTTTATTTTTCTGCCTCTTCAAGGACTTTAACTTCATTTCTCTCATTATTTTTTTCCTAGGTACCTCTTGTCTTGTCTGTCATCCCTCAAGGACTATCATACACTGAGATTAGAAGGATCCTATATGTCAGCCCGTTCTTTCTTCTATTCTAGATCTATTTACATAAAAGACTGTCATTTCACCTCAAACAGCTGATTGAACACAAACTCACATACTAATGAAGTGTTTTGACGTATGACAGCTGACTGCATAAACTAAGTGAATGCAACCATCTTGACGTGATTTCTGAACTACTATTTAAAAAACTCACTTTTGGCATTTTCTTTGTTGCCAAATAATTTTTGTTGCCATTTCACCATATTGGCTATTTTGTTGGAAAAAATATTCCTTTCTTTAAAGCCTAATATCTATATAATGATTTGATTACCACACTGGTCAGAGTAGGTTTAGATTATGACATAATTAGAGCTAACGCCATTAAGTCAGAGTTAGAGAACTGAAGTCGAAGATCTCATATTTGCGTAAGCTTTTTCAAGTCTATAAACGTTATCAACATGATACAAACCTGTAATATGAAACAGATCAAGGCTTCCCCTTTAAGGAACCTGTTTGTGACACTGGCCACTGTGTGTGGGAAGCTTTCAACCAGAGTGCTTCTGTGTGAGAAGCAGCTGCTGCCACTCTGGGCTTCATGTCAGCGGTAGTGATTGTAATAAACCTTACTCTGTCAGGATTCGTTTAAGTTTAAAAAATTCTTTATGAAAAAATGAAGAATATGTTCACGGTTTTAGGATGTTTTACTCTATCATCTTCTACATATCACCGTATTGATCGTTACTTGGTAACAGGGCTGGCTAGAGCATTGTTGTCTGCCTTAAAAGTCTTAATTTGTACCTTTCCAGTACAAGACACAGAAAAACGTAAAATAAAATACACTGAGGTCCAGCAGAAGACAAAGCTGAACAGGAAGGTTTATCCTCATTTAATTCCCCTTGTGATGTTGATCTGAAACCCCAGCTGGAAAAGACATGCAGCATGTTGGTGTAAACTGTGAGCAGCAGTCTTCCTCTACTTAGGACCTTCCACTAAGATTGGAGGTCATAGAAGAACTGAGTCGCTGCACGGGAGATTCAACAAGATTGAGGAGGCTCGAAAATAAATATAAAATAAAGATCCCATGCTTCCCATTGAGCTCAGCTGGAGGAGCACACAGCAAAAACCAGAAGCATTTCTGCAGTGAAGAAAAAAATACTGCAGGGGACGGTGATAGCACCATGAATGTTAGTCTAAATATAGCTTTATGTCTACTTCTCTATAGACTTAAAAGTGTAAATTTTAAGCAAATTGCATTTTGGTTTTTATTTTCAGTAAAAACTGGGCTGTTATTTGTGAGTCTAAAGGGGCTTAAGAGCTTAAAGTGAGGTAGGTTTACTTTAGTGCGAGCACTGTTTGAAACACTGAAGCAATTATATCAACGGGAGAAGAAAGGCAAACTGGAGACTGTGAGAGAGAAAGGGAGACTGAGAGAAACAGATGACATAATGCATTTTGCAGCCTGTAAGCCAGATTTATGTCCTTACCACATAAAATGGGAGTCCACACACACACACACACACACACACACACGTCAGCTTTAAACAGAAACATTCCAAGAGAAACAACCCAGCTTTAAATGCACTAATACACAAGAATGAAGCACAATTTCAAGGTTATCTAAACAGACACAAGCACAGGAAATATGAGGAAGTTTAGTCTTAATACAAATTAAACAGAAGTTTACGCTATACAGAAGAGTACTTGGGAGTTTACTAGGAATATCGGTAAAGAGGTATGCAACTGCTACTCTTCATAAGCAGGTATTTATAGGTTCATTGAGTTGGTAAGTGTGCAGCTAATATGTGGAGCAGTTAGGTAAGCTAAATGGCACTTAACCAGACACAGTCACAGTCTCTGACTGTGGCTCTCAGCAGCTTGAGGTCAGTTTAAAAGGGTGTGGGTTTGGTTCCTTAAGAAGGGATTATTGGAATCCTCACTGCCTTGAAGTTATATTTTCAGCAAGTGTAGTGAAAAAGGGCAACAGGTAACAGGTCTCGGGCACGGTTTCCAGGTGGCGCATAAGCACAAAAAACAGGTGAATGAATGAGTATTACACTGAATCAACTCAACCAAACAGTAACTGAGCAACACTAACACATGACCAGGCTAACAATCCGGTAAAATCCGAGCTTAAATACTGTGTTTTGTAAGACGAACGCAGATGAATGACATGTGTGTCCTAGAGACCATGCCCATCACTGGAAGACACACATTAAGGTCATCCGCTCACCCACTCACACAGACAGAGAGGCAGAAAGCGCAGCAAGAAGGAGAGATGTAGAGAAAAGGCAGGTGGACCTGGAGGAGAGGGACGACCATGACACACACACACACACACACAAGCTGTAGCAGCTGAACATGGCAGGTGTTCCAAAGTGAAACAAGTGACTGCCCTTTCTCTGACCTCAGGAGGACTAAAGACACAAAAACACAGAAAAAGAGATTCAAGGAGGTTACATGTTGTTGGTTATTTTATTCTTTCAGACAGGCAGAGACAGTAAAAGCTGTTTAATTTGAATCTAAATGCCCTGCTGACTTGAGGTCAAAATCGTGCTCTTCTTTGTGTTATTTGTACAGAAGTTCCCAGCCATGACTGGAAAAGCGCTTTTTAAAAAAAAACCCTATAAATTAATTTTTTATTGTCTTGTTAAGCGGCTTGCATGCAAAAGTGTCCCTGTGTGAGAACGGCTACCCTGTAAAAACAGTTTAAAGGGGAATGATGACAGCTGCTGCTGTGCACAGATCTGTTGTGTAAAAGTTTTGACTTTCAACTGTTGGGGACACAGGACTTTCAGGTGATGTAATGCATCTTCTGGCAGCATTACAGGAGGTCGAGCTCTTCAGGCAACTGAGATAAACATTATATTTCTTAGCCTAATAGCCAAGAGTCACCTCAAGACTCCAATGTATCATATAGAAAGAAGTATAAAAATTACAGGTCTAGTTTCACCATGTGTCACTGAAATGCGTAAAAATGATATTGATGTTAAATGTTTTGCAACCATTGTTCTTGATTTTTATGGATGAATTCAATGAATCTAAATTGTATCCATTTGTGCAGCTTATACATTACTTTATGTTTTTAGGATGTCAGCTTTATCGTGATAATTAGGAAGGCAGCTGTGTGCATGTATATATTTCTGTGTGATTAAGTATGCAAAAATCTTAACATTTGACTTGACTACACAGGATTGTCAGTTTACCGTTTTAATTTAAACCATGACTTATCGGTGGTGCAGACAACACAGAACACATTTTACAAACAGATGGTGCAGGCTGTGCTCGGTGTAACGAGTCCGGTTAAAAAAAAAAAAGCAAATATGTGTTCTGCATGAAAAGAAGCAGAGGTGTTTCTTGAACAAATCATTGTCTTTGCAGGCCACATATATTTGGAGTCATCTCCTGTTTCTTCTTAGATGTTAGATTTTTTGTACTTCCTAAAAGTCAAGTGCATGACCACCTTGCACCTTGTAACCTTTTAAAAAGTCTGCTTTGTTTGCTAGTATTTTATTTCACAGGTAAAGATTAGCTTATAAAGATTTCAGAGCTGCATCACATAGATGCAAACTGCAAATTCACTAAGGCCCTGTCCACACGTAGCCTGGGATCTCCCAAAACGAAGATATTTTTCTACGGTTCGGCCTGTCATCCACACGGAAACGCAGTTTTGCGGCACGAAAATTAATCTTTTTAAAAACTCCGGCCAAAGTGAAGATCTGCGTTTTCTCCGTTTTCTGTGTTTGCGTATGGACAGACATAACCAGAGTTTTAGGATCCGTGACGTCACTTTCTGCGACACAAATGCTGACGTCAGGTTTGCGACCTGTGTTTGTACTACGGCATGGATGCCCTCAGAGCTGCGCTCGCGTTATCAATAGTCCAAGCACTTTTTGCTTGTTTGTCTTTACATGTTTTACATTTTGTTGAACGTAAGCAGGAAGGGAAAAAGTTAACCCGACTGGATAGGATACGGGGAACTACTGCCGCCTACAGGTCTGGCATGTCAATGAACGTGCTTAACAATGCCCTTATGCGGTTACGTGTGGACGCAAGTTTTTTCAGGGCAGATATTCGTTTTTGAAAAGCCCCGGCTACGTGTGGACTAGGCCTAAGATGCACAAGAATTCTAGTTAATATGTACTGTTTTAGGTTTTGCTTATTTAACACAGTTAATGATACATAGTAACAATTGTCTGTTGTTATTATCAAGTTTAATATTACACTTCTCCAGCACATATTAAGTAGATGTTCAACCACATTTACTTCCTGCATAGGAGGGTAGTGGGTGTTGTGAATAATTTTCTTGTGTATGCATATGTGTGTGCTTTCTGTAGAATTGCTTCATTTCAGTCTCCAAATATGTGTATAATTCTGTCACAGCTGCAGCATTTACCAACAGTCTATTAAACAACCAGATGGCTGCTGTTTGTCCCTTTGTACAAACACACTCACTGTATCACACACTAGCACAGGATTTATGTAACATGTTCAATTTTGTACACTAGGTGTCTCTGGACTCTTTGACGTCTGTGTTTGGAGTTCACTGCAGGTCAGCAGATTATCCAGAGATTCAAGAGAGAAACAATGAAAAATTCACAGCGTTCTCGGTTTCATTTCTTTTAGAGGTCCTATCTCCCTTCTCACTTTTCTACTCTCTTTGTTAGGCTACCTATTGAAATTCTGCCAGCCTCAGTCTACAGCTAACAACACACACAAACAGCCTGCAAAAACACCAGAGGTGAGATTAAAAATCAAGTCTCGGTTTACGTTGAGATTTTTTGAAAATTGCACTGGAGTTTTAAACTTGTACAGCCACACACCCACAGATAGGCATACAGTGACTTTTATTTATGTTTGTATTTCCTACACTTCCAGCAGAAAAAAAGGTTTTGTAAGATCCAAAGCGTGTCTGACAGAATATTTTTCCCCATTTCCAGAAACACCTACTGTGCAACATCTAATTTGGGGTTCAGCACTTACTTTTTAAATCTGATGATTGCCAGTGACATTTTCTTTAGCCTCTCGAAGTCATTTTTAGGACACATCTCATTGTCAGGCCCCACCTCAGCTCCCTCCTCCCAGTTACAGGTTTCTTTCCTACTTTCTACCTTCTGTGTGTTTGTGTCCTCTCACTTCATCTTTCACATCAAATCATATCAGCGACACTCGTTTGGATTTTTGATACTCACTTTAACAGCCTGTCTCACTATACTTCTCCCCCATTATGTTCCAGCTCCTGTCTCTGAGCCACTCCTGTAACAATTGTCTTCTCTCTAAAAACCTCCTTGCCAAGGAACTCATTGCCTACGCAATCCCTTGGATCAAGCCTTGTGGTTCACACTGCGTCACTCCTTGGCTCTTTACTCTATTCTGCTCAGACTCCCTGTGCTCCTGATCAGTAAACTCTGCCCACCAGATTTTGTCTCCTCTTTTCATTCAGTCACCATCTAAAAACCAAGCAAACCAGATCTGAGCCAAGGCTGTCTTACTATTGTGGTCTGTCTCCTGCTGATACCTAACCCTTAGGCTATTTCCTCCTCTCCGTGTAGCTTTCTCCTTTAGTTTTGTTTGTTTGTTTGTTTATACTAGTAACTAAGCAGTAGTAGATAAGCCTTTGTTGAAAATGGGCGATTTTGTCCTGTGTGTGTTCAAGTGCAGTCAAACTCAATCCATCTCATAAGAGCATAATATTGGAGATACTATTTAGTGCATAGTTAATCCTCTGGGCTATTGAAGCTTGGTTATCTTCAAACCTTAAACCTTGACATTAGATCATCAGCTATTTGGCCTTGGCTGTATGAACAATCTTTCAATTTATTGCAGTGCAATTTGTTGTTTGCATTAAAATTTAAAAGACTTAAACCCTAATTTAAAGTTAGTTTGAACAGGGAATGTCATTGCTTGTGTTATATTACTAGTTTGTTAGCTAACATGTGGCATTAAAATTCTAACAGCCTATGAATCATGCCTAACCCTGTCCAAGGGTGAGTACTTACAAAAAAGTTCACATGGGTCAGCACAGTCAAACTTCCAAACCAGGAGTCTTTGTCCATTTTGCACAGTGTTTTGTTTGGAGGCCCAGGAAACTTGGCTTACCCTCGCTGGCCAGAGGAACCTTCTATCCTTTCATGTCTAAAAACTGAGACCCTCTTATCGAGCTCCCAGACTGTTATATCATCATTATTCAACATGTTCGGCAAACAGAACACCCTTGTAGCATTATGCATTTGGCACCTGAACTGAGTGAAAGCTGAAATGCATTTTCACCCCAAAGCAGCTTAAAATTCCATTTTGCTTTCAAATGGAGCTGTTTTGGTGTGGATGAATATTTTCAATAGTTACTGCATTTGCCATCGTTACAAAGGCACATAAAAAATGCACAAAACCATTATTGCAACAAAAGGCATATACAACAGTACTTATTTCTTTATTTCAAAATAAATATATATCAAAAATAAACATGGGTCTTCTGCTGCTAAAGCCATCTAAATGCCTGAAGTATCATTAAAGTCTACAGAGGTTGGACTCTTACTAAACTGTTGTTAAATTAACAACAATTAATGCAATGCCAGTCGACTGAGCAAAATCAATGGGTGATCAATGCTTTGTTGGGGTTTAGCAGCAGCACTAAGCATTCTTTGTAATAAAAATAAGGCGAATGGCTCAAATCATGATGTTAGTGTGCTTCAATGCAATGACAAATATTAGGCCTAAATGTCTCAACCTATTGGACTGATATAGATAAAGAGCTATTCGAGCAGTGTCAAGACAGCAATATGAATACTTAGCTAAGTCATTAGACATGTTGAAAAGATGAGTGTTATGAATGTAATAAACTAGATTTATGGTATAGTATTGAGATAAGCATAATCGCTATTGTGTGATTTAAAAAAAAAAGGAAAAAAATGGACCTGAAGCAAACAGGTAATCAAACGGTTACCCATTATAGTGTATGCTGCCATATCGATTGCATCAAGTTGATGTTTTGTCCAACGTTAAAGCATTTCAGAATGATATGAATTCAATATTTACAATCTGGTTCATCGACAGTTAACCTGGCAGCACCTATTGTGGCTACTGCCATCGTAGCTTTTTTAAAGTGATGGCAGGATTTCACAGAGGAACAAAAAAAGTATGACATGCTTATGTGTAAGGGATTTGGCAATCTTAAGCTAGGCCTGTACTAAAGCGTCTTCTGCTTTATTGTTGAATTTAGTCTAACTGACTGAACTTTACACAAAATGAACACTGTATTATATTCACATTAAGTGAATATAATGCGTGATTGTGGTAATAAAAGTAAAAACGTTAAACTTAAACTTACCATATTTTTCGGACCATAACGTGCAACGAATTATAATGCGCATTAAGCGAAACGAAAACAGTCAGATAAGTCAAACATGTGATTGCATTTGTCCCTAACCATCGGGAACCCTTACGTTCACTTTTATCGAGTGGAAAACGGTTGGCGTTCATCCTCAGCTTGTTATGCTAACATACATATGTCGCTAGCGATCACATAGCATATCATTATATACCAGCTAGTCCAACTTCAGTAACCCTACAAACGGCACAGCTGTTTATTTTTCTGTCTTCATTTGGAAGTGATAACAGAGCTGTACATGTTTTTTTCATAACTCTCTCAGTCAGAACATGGTATATCATGTTTAGGTAGAAACTAGCGCGCTAACTTACTGCTAACATTTAACTATGTTAAATGTAATAAATTCTGTTTTAATGGATGCCTGGATGTTAAACACAATTGTTACACCTACTAAAGCAGCAACACTGATCATTTAATTAAAGATGAACGAATTTAGACAGTTTTTAAACTCTCAATGATGCCGCAGTGTCCGTTTGACTTTGGGACCTGAAGCGGACGTTGTTTTGGACCCAGATTACTCCGTGAGGCTCCTGACTACGGTAGCCGTAATGTTCTGACAAGCCATTAAGAGGTGCGGCTTCGTAGCTTACAAAAGTCGTACTAAACCGTTTTTTGACAGATTTTGGGCACCGTGTACCACATAAAGTCGGTTCAAGGTTAGTAAGCACAACATACATAAGGTGCGCCAGATTATATGATTTTTGAGAAAAGTAAAGGACAGTAAGTGCGCCTTATAGTGCAAAAAATACGTTAATATATGTTTGAGGTCATGCGGTACATCGAGTGAGCTGAAGACAACTTTACAGTCTGACTGACCCTCTCTGCTGGCCGTTAGAAAGAATGTAGATTCAAGGCACTTGCACTGTCTTCACTTTTCAAACCTGGAGGCTATCTCCATCTTTTATAGACTATGGGTGGATTTTGCCACCTTGCAGTATCCCAGTCAGCAGTGCACTCAAACAGGATGTGGCTGTAAATACAGTGGAGCTGTTTTTGGGGCAGTTTTTCTGTAAAAGCAAACTTAAACACATAGACTCAGTGTGTTATCTTAGCGTTTTGGGATGTGAGTTTGTGTGTGTGTGCATGTTTGTGCGTGTGTGTGTTAAGATGTGCGTGTCCTCCACAGTTCTGACTCATAGATGTTATACGTACCCTGAAGCTATGGAGAATATGAGACAGATGGACAGCACCAGTACTGACAACACATCAGCTCCTACATACTGTTGAATTGGCCCACGACCAGTTAGACAAAACCACCACAAAGCAGGCTGCTGTATTCCTGTCAGCACAAACCTGCTGCTTTCTTTGGCCGGAAACCCTCTGCACGTGTCAGACTCAGGTTTCTAAGTGTCCCATCTGTTCTTAGCAACTAGAGAGCAAATATAAAACATCAAAATCTGTATCAGAGAGAGAAAAGTAACTGATTACTTTAACAGATCAAATTTGAGAATCAAGAGTTACTGATGTCATCATAATAAACAAAATTAAGCATTTCATATCTAAAGGCAAAGAGCAGGTTGTACTAACAAGGCTTAATCTTTATATACATAAATGAACTCTCAGTTCTGTGTGAGATATCAATTTTAATATAGTGCTGTCATAAAGATTGCAGTTATATAAGACCATTTCCCTGGTCAGTACTGCAGCAATATAAACACCAACAGTCATATTGCTAGAGCTGTTCAGGAGGTCTTTCTACTTTACTTGATTTTTCAGAATAAGGGCGGCTCCAGTCATAAATATTAGTAATGGCACGTTATTGATTTTGCAGCCAACTGCCTCGTCCTGTTTGCTAACAAAATAAACTGCTTGGCGGTCAGTGTCTGAAAATTAAGAGCTGTCAATGCTGATATTTTTCTTATTTAAACTTGCAGTTATTACCAGGCTAAGACAGGACTTCTTCATACAACCAGATCATGAAAAGTTAAGGTGACAGCAAGAAAAGTACATCTTACATTTTTCACTTTGTTACATGTTATATTACCAAACAATATTACGTTTTTAGACTGATTTTTCCTCATTAGGATATTTGTTTTGTCATATTGTATTTATTTTATTCAAGCTATTTGATATAGATATACTTTACCCACCTTTATTTCCTCTATAACCTGTATATTACAGAGTTCCACTCTCCCACTGTGAGCTTGCTAAAAGTGTTTCTCATTGTGGTTTAAAATGTAAGCCACGTGACTGTATGATATTGCATAAGCTGTACTTTGACTGCTATTCATTCAAAACAGGTTTTTACAGTTTATTTTTGAGCTTATGAAGAAAAAGTTTTGAAGTTTTTTTGTTTATTAGACTCTCTCAATGTCAGACATCCAACAGCCAGCTGCTGTGTCCCTATGTGGTAAGCATGATAGACTAATATAAGCATGAGTTTATGGGGGTAAAAGACATAAAATGCATGTGTTTGTTTTGGTTAACCCTAGTTAAAAATTCAATTTAAAGGAGACTCATAGGTGATTAAAGCTAAACTAAGCATTCATTTTGAAGAACAGATGAAATAATAATGAAACTTTCTTTATACAGTTTCAGATTAATTAGCACTGTTTGGAGCTCAACTAAGCAAGGCTAATGGAAACTATTCATTCTGTCTTGCTCTCCCTCTGCATTTCTTTTATACTTCCTCAAGCCCCTTGCCTACCTTATTCCACTTTCTTGTCCCTGATCCCCTTTCATTTATCCATTCTTTCAGTTACATTCACCACCTTTCCCCATCCATTTCCTCTTAGCCTCTCTTTCCTTCTCCTCACTCTCTCCTCTCTTCCACTCCGCTTCCTTCTCTCTCTCTCATTAGAAATATATTGGGGTGACTTGGACCATGAAATTAAAATATTAGTGAATGACATCACTGAATATTTGCAATTCTCTGGAAAGAAAAAATTTAAAAATGAAGTGCTGTTGTAGGAAAAGGTCAAGTAGAGGGCACATTAACATTTTAAACAATTATTTTAAAAAAGATATTATTAGAAGTGGAGTTATTATAAGTTAATTATCTGCAATTATATAAAATACATTAATAATGATACCACGTGCCATTTTTTTAAATAAAGGAGTTGTATCAAGGGGCAGCATGGTGGCACAGTGGTTAGCAGTGTTGCTTCGAAGCAAGAAGCGTGGTCGGGGCCTTTCTGTGTGGAGTTTGTGTTTTTATGGGTCTGTCTGGGTACTCTGGCTTCTTCCCACAGCCCAAAATCACCAACTAGTGATTCTAAATTGCCCATACATGTGAATGTGATTTACAACCTTTTTTTTTTTTTTCATGTCTCTGTTAGCTCTGTATCAGATTGGTGACCTGTCCAGGGAGTATGGTAGCTGGGTCTGGCTCCAGCCCCCTTGCAACCCTGATAAGGATAAGTGGAATGGACAAATAAAGATAAAGAGCAAGTGAAAAATAAAGCACTCGGTCAAAAGGAAGTTTATGTCCCAGAAATGGGACTCAAACTCAAATCTGATAACAGTGACATTGAACACGGGCTTACAAACAAAATAACTTTAATACACTTTGCCCTTGTATCCTACATTGATGTTCTCACATTAAGGGTAAAAAGGCTCCTAATTAGTGGTTCACATTAGGTTTAGTCAATGCATATTGAACAATGGCAAAAACTCATAAACTTCAAAGTAAGATATCAGAAAATTCTTAAATTTAAAAAAGAAAATGTTTTTTTATACAAAAAATATTTACAAATATTTAAGTTGACTCAGTTCCAAAGGCCTTTGGGATTTTTTATAGGTATACCTGACCAAGTTAAACAAAGAATTTCCTCTTTTTGTTTGTAATCCATGAATATCCTGAACAGACTGTCACCAAACCACATAATAAAGTAAGAAGGGGCACTGGATAAAAGCCTGCCAGCAAAAGAAAAAAAATAATGAGGAAAAACTGAAGAAATCAGGAGAAAAAATACCCACATGAGATAGTGTGTCAGACGTTCGAGTGGAATCAGGAGCTGTCTTTCCTGCAGACTCCCTCGGGGGAAGTTTAGGATGAACTGGGCAACACATGGAAACAGTTTTTCTCTCTCTTTCTTTGATTCTCAGCTTCCCTTCCTCTGTGGTCAGCAGATATGAAAGTGACTGACAAGATGCACTCACTCCTGTCTCTATGTATGTTTGCCTCTTTGTCTGAGTTCCTCCCTGTCTGTGTCCACTCTCTCTGTCAACTAAGCATATATAGCACACGCTCACTTCTCAGACTTATGATGTAGAACTGCATCTGCACTGTCTGCTTACCAGCAAGGATTAAAAGTCTGAGGCTCTGTTTGCCACACCTAGAGGCAACTCTATTGACTGCACCCAGAGCCGACAGGCCTTGAATGAAACAAATAGAATACCAATAACTGTTAACTGGTTTGGCAAGGAAATAATGATGGTTGTACTGTTAAAACCACACGGACTAATATTTTGGATATAACATTTCATGATATGTATGAATATGTATTGATGTATTTATACCTTTCTTTTTTAATCGTTAGTTATTTATAATCTCTACCAAACCTTGTCTTTTGTCCTGTTTTTCTCCCCTCGCCTACAACGGGTCACAGCAGACGGATGCCCATTCCTGAGCCTGGTTCTGACAGAGATTTCTTCCTGTTAAAAGGGAGTTTTCCCTTCCACCTGTTGCCAATAGTTTGCTCATAAGGGTCCGTCTGATTGTTGGGATTTCTCTGTATTATTGTAGGGTCTTTACCATACAAACTACAGCCCAACCCCCCGAGCCACAGACCCGAGTTGTTTGGTACCGGGCCATGAGAGTTGAGGCTCAGGTGTGAAATTTATGATTTTCAGGGTTTTAATTGTTAACTTGATTTCCATGGGTCGTTTCCCAGTATTAAAGTTAATACCAAATACACCACTGGAACCCATTTAATGAGAAGATTGTTTTTGTGCCAAGCTCTTTACTTATGCAAATAAATCGTATGATTGCTATTACTGAAGTGTGGTTATTCTACACAGTCTAGGATGCAAGTATCGAGGTATACATGGTACCATTGTTACTTTAGCTACTATGGCAGATGTGTTTTAGCTAGCAAACAGCAATTTGTGACACAGTTCAAGAATAAATATGTCTAAATATAATCAGTAAGTAATTTCATCATTGAAATTCGTGGTTAAGTTCCTATAATATTCACCACACACTTCAATACACAGCATCATGTTATTCATAGAAGATGGAGTAACCATTAAACAAATATTAATATAATATTGATTATATTTTGGTGGAACAGTGATGCCATTATCCCTCCATTAACTATGATGGACTCTTGTTCATGATTGGTGGTACAAGCGTAGAAGATTGACAGACAGATTGGTAAAGTGTCTGCAATGGTTGGATGGATAGAAGAAAACCAAGATGTACTGTGTTTATTAGTAAAATGTGGCGGTGCTGGTGGGCTGATGTTTTTCAATCACTGATCACAGCAAGCCTAATAACCTTACTAGTTTGCAGTTTGTCCTCAACCCACTGTATCACAGATTTTACTGTAAAATATTAACATGAAAAAATAAATGTACTACCTTTCTGAAAAGAAAGCTATACTAAGTGTATTTCAGTAACTCTATTAGGTATTAACATTACTGTGTCCATTTCATTCTTTGTTTATTGTGTCAAAATGACTTCATTCCACCAGCAAACAGGAAACGTGAAATTCTTTGCAATGCTAAAAAAAATATGGTAATATAATAAATGTGTGGAAACAAGCAAAAACAAAAGACTCAAACAAAAACAAAACAAACAATGTGAAAAGATATCCCAATAACTGATTTTTCTTTCCGAGTTCCTCAGACTTTCTCATTTTTAGCCTTCTTGATGTCATGCAACCTTTCCTGCCCTCAGTGCCATCACTTCTCTTTTTCTTTCCTTCCCCTTTGCCTCTCTCACCCTCCTCTCATTTCTTGTCCCTTTAACCCCGATGAACACCACATGTTGTCACATCCATATATGGGCAACACTATCTGGCTGCTATCCATGTAGCCAATTAGAAATGCCAGATGAGTTGGAGTCTGTCCTTTGAGGACCGAGGTCACCCCCGCAGCTATCATCGAAGAAGACCTCATCGGAATGCACACCCAGCCAATCATCTCCTCTCACCTTCATTAGGGATTCAGTTAATGTCCGACCGGCATCTGATTGCTCTCTAATTCGCCCTGTCATACTCTCGCTCTTTCTTTTTAAGCACTCGTACTCCCGATTGCAGGATTTTGTCTCTCATGCGCTCTCACACTTGTATGCACAAACCCCTTTTCTCTGCTCTTTTCATGTAGTTTATCTCTTTGTCCCTTTGATAAATTAACTCTCTAGATGCAAAACTGACCTTGACAAACACTTATCTCAAAGAGGGTACAGGGGGATAGTTAGTATTTAGTACTATTTCTGGTACAGCAAAAAAGTGAAAGCTAAACACTGTGTGTGTTTGTGACTTTTGTGATTTCCTTGCATTGTATCCCACTGAGGCGCCATAATAAGAGATTTTATCTACACATCAGAGCCTTGCTCAAGTAAGTCAGCCTGGAGGCACTGTCCACTAGAAGTATCTCTGTGTCTCATTTTGTAACCTGAACACTATGTACAAATTAGTATTGTATTAGAGGTAGGCATGTCATCAGATGGAAGCAAACGCGTTGTTATTCCAAGTAAAGCCGGGCTTTCCCAGGTTAAATCATGACTAGACTGAAGATTTTGGAGGCGGCAGTGCACGTCACTCTAAAATGCTTTGTGGAAACTGGATCAAAGCACAATCAGGCAGATCAAAAGTCAGCACACCATCAGAATATCAATAACATGCTGTTCACTGACAAATGCAAAATTAACTTCATGATACATGAGGAGACAAAAACAGCTTGAAAATTGAGTTGTGGGGTGCCCGGCCTTTTCAAATGTTTCTGTTTTGTGCCTCCTTGTTTCCTCTTACCACTGTCACTCTTCCCATGACTTGTAAATAAATCTAATTATTCCTAAAATGCATCTGGAGTTGAGAGAGAGAGTGTTAGCTGAGGTACTAAAGTTGAAGATGTAAAAGTGTATACTTTGTTACAGTTCTTTTACTCGTGTATGAATGAGGTATACCACGCATTGTTATTTTAGAAGACTATGAATTAGCAAACTTTCCACCCTTCATTTTTTGTGTGTGATTTAAAAAAAAAATATCTGAATTGTGAATTTAATTAAAACTATCCATATCTGTAACTCTGTAATGCAAATATGGCATCTGAGATCATGTGCCACAGTGGTAGGTAATAAAACAATGCACGGCTTTTTCACATGCCATATTAAAATGGCATTGCTTTACAATTCCCATAGCACAGATGCCATCTTTAGTTTAATGCTTGTTGTCTCTCTTCTTGGCTCTTTTTAATCTCCTGCACTTGTATGTCTGCTGGGAATGAGTGAGGCGAAGGGAGATGAATTGAGAACAAACAAACCAAGGAACAGAAAGGAGAGCTGAAGGTGTAAATATAGTACAGGGGTGTCAAACTCAATTGCACAGGTGGCCAAAACTCAAGGCACACTTTAGGTCACGGGCCAAATTAAACATTTACTGAACACACTAAAACAATGTTTTTAAACAAATATGAATAAAAACAGACTGGAATATTATTCCAGATTAAATAAACTTTAAAAAAAACTTTAACTATAAATATTTTGCTGTCCATAAAATATTTTGCTTCAGGAATGGAACTAATACCCTGTGCGGGCCATTCAGTGTCGTACTTTGCCTTGAGTGTCCCATTACACTGCAGCGCCGTCTGAATATGCACAGGTGCAGTTTCCATGTCAACTGTAAATAGGTTTGTGCTTCAACGTCACCAAAACGCAGTGAACAGTGCGCAAAGTGTGTAGACTTGGTTCAACATTACTTGGCAACAGGTTAAGCAAACGGACCTCTGTATAATAAGGAATGTCGGCAAACTCTGAATCTATTTCCCGCATAAAAGACTGAAATTTAAACCTTTAGCTCGGATAAAATTTATGGTTTGCTTTACTGTGCTCATTACATGCTCCATTTTTAGGACTTTACCACACAGCGTTTCCTGGTGTATGATGCAGTGTGCTGTTAACTCAGCGGTATCGGCGCTCCATCTGTTGTAGGTCCGACAAGTTTGTCCCAGGGAAGTTTCACATCGGTTACACTTTGACATACGTTTCTGCATTTGCCAAAATCTGCATGTTGTCTGGACACAAGATGTCGCACACCTTCATCATGCAGCTCTCCAGAAACTCTCCCTCGGTAAATGGCCGGGCTGATTTGGCTATCTCCTCTGCTACAAGAAAAATTGCTTTCCAGAGCTCTAGAGTGCAACCAAATTTTTTAGTGGTGCCAGAAAAAAAAAATCCTTGGTCAACTGTTCCAGTAAAAAAAAAAAAACTCTGCAGTTCTGAAAGTGTCCGTGTGGTCAACAACAGTCACACATATGCCCCTATCGTGGTCTAATCTAAACCAATCAGAGATTGTCGGGGGCGGACCTTTTGGTCCAGCTATTCCTGTGGTCCTTCGTGTGTACCTTTGAAAGTGCAGGTGGATAGAGAGAGGTGAGTAACTTGAATAAAGCGATATCGATTAATTAAAACCTTTTTCACGCCAGAATCTCAGGTTAAAGCTCACAAAACTATTTCAATAACCACCAAACAGTAAATGAGAGCAGGTAAACGGATTCCACACAAAGACGTAAACACAGAGCGTGAAGCGTAGTTTGGATCTTCTTTTGCTGCTGGTTCAGTGAATTTTGGTTGGAGAGAGACAAAACCTGCAGCTCAGAATCTAGTGCAAAAAAGATGTAAACACAAAACGCGGACCCGCCGATGCATCATGATGAGTGAGCTGTCGGCTTTCAGCCCCGACGGCGTGTACATCTACGTGCTGTCTGGTGAGAAAGCCGAGAAAGAGAAAGCTGATTCGTCGGGTCTGGACTTTGTGTTTACGTCTTTGCACTAGATTCTGAGCTGCAGGTTTTGTCTCTTTCCAACCAAAATTCACTGAACCAGCAGCCAAAGAAGATCCAAACTACTCACATTTGATAAATGTTGTCATTAATTCTCTCTTACTTTTGCTGTTTTGCTTCAACCACGATAAAATATATCTTATATCTTATAGCAATTTCAAACAACAGATGTTCACCGAAAGTAACCTTTAGAGACAGGCACATTTAGATTCCAGGTGTCCAAAAAAACTATTTCAAAGTACATGAAAAGCAGATGTGTTTTTTTTAATGTTAACTAATTATTGTAGAAAGTAAAAATCACCGTGATTTAGTGGTCATTAAAATGTGATCAGAAATGGCAAATTGTTGAATATTTATCTTATAAGCCATGATTACTGCTCTTTCTTACATACACTATCTCCCTTTAAAGGTTAAAACGTATCAGTACTGGCGTCGGCCCTGTATCTACTGTAAATTTACAGTTTTGCACAGCAGTATTGGGGAGAGAAGAGAAGTGGGTCGTTCAATAGTATTGACAGGAAAAGGCAGGTGGGATGCCAATGCAGATTGATAATGATTATGCTCACTATTTTAAATACACAATACACTGTCTGCACTCATAACAACACCGAGGCTAGCTAACCAACACTGGAAGAGTTTCATCCATCATTGAGGTTATGTGTTGTGTACTTATCTGATGTTTCAATGCATTTAATTGTCATCTTCAGTACAGTACGATTAAAAATTAGATGCAGTCAGAATCTGAAATGTTTGCAGCTAGCATACAATACAATGCAATACAATGTTAATTATATAGCACATTTGAAAACCAGAGGTATGCCAAAGTGCTTTACATGTCAGTCCCTGTCAAATGCTACAATACCCATTTTGGAAAAGTGCATAGCTCACCGTGTTTTGTAGTAGGCTACGCTGATTTATTTTGACAAACTTACTCCAGCGAAATCCCACTGAAAATTCAAAGAAACATTTGAATAAAGAAAGAAAGCCAAATGTGCCTGAAAGCACAGGGACTTCTGTGCTAGTTTGAGTGCATGCTGCCTGCTATTAATGCAAAAACTTAATGTCGTTTCTAATATTTCAATAGATTTTTCAGCCCTTCACTTTTTCTAAAATTTTCATGCTGATGTTATCATTTGCAAAGACAGTTTTGATATTTATTCTGAGAGATGTGGGTGGGGTTTGGGGTGCTTGACTCATGTTTTATATGGTAAGGTTATTAGGTACAGTCATACGCACACATAAAACACACACACATGCGCCTCAAGGTTTTTCATCTTTGCTCTTTTTAAGAAAACATCACTACTAATCATGTTTAGAGACTCATTATACCCTCTTTGTCCTCAGCTTATGAGTACTCCCATCTTTTTACACATTCTGTTCGGTTTCATCTTCACCTTCTTTTCATTTTCTGTCGCTGTGCAACTCCATGTGAATATGTCAGCGTCCTAAAGTACACACTAGGGTTGATATTCTTTAGGTTTGTGCACACTATATTCTTATGTAGAACACTTACTCAAGTCCTCTTCTTAGCTTCACAGCAACATTGTGGATTACTAGTTATTAAGCCATCTATTTCTGTTCTATGTACTTTAATTCGCTCAAACTCAAAATGGAACTCAAACATAATAATCCAATGACAACCTTTCATTTTCTAAGAGTAAACTTCTTTGACATGGAGAAAATAAATGGTTGATATTCATGCTGGCACCCATTTGTGTTATTCACAGTGCATTATTAATGGGCATTTCAGTCTTGAAATATTTTCAGTGTGTAGGCAGAAAGATTAGTAGCAAAAGGCCACTATTCAAGATGCAACACATCGCCGCTGGCCAAAACCCTAACACAGAGTAAGAATGCAGGAATTTTTGTCAAGACATTGACATGTGAGTCTTCATAAAAAAAATAAAAAATAATTAAAAAGGAGCAAAAAAGCAGCAAAAGTAGTTATTGCATCAAACTGCTTCATGACTTGTGGTAATGTGGGATATCTCCAGAATAAATTACAATAATACATATACACAACAGACTGTCTCCGTTTTGCAAAATGTTTGTATTTTTAAGTTGGTGAGCACCTAAAATGCAAAAAAATAGGAACCCATACTTGAGGAAATGAAGAGCAGTGTATTTATTTGGGTTGATCCAAAGTGTAACCCAGTAATAGCACTCAGGTGCAGACCAAAAAGACCACACAAGACCTTTTGGATGAAGTAATCTCGGTACTGTTCCAAACAAATTCCTGAGTTTATGGTGTGAATGTGACGTGACCCTGAACTGAATCAACAACCAGGTGTATGTTACAAGTTTGAGCTAAAAAAAACATCGGCGGGTATACTTTACTGTCAATGTGGAATGGAAGCTACTATAAATTTGCAATTATCTCTACAGGCTAGCAATAACCTATAATAGCTAGCTTAAATGATTGTACCTTCTTCCTGTATTAACTTTTGTTGCTCCTGCCACACTCATTGGCCAGACACAACTGGCCAATGAGTGGACTAAACATTCTCACTTGGTTTGTAGGGACGCATTTTGGTTCACTTGGACTTCACTTAGATTTTTCTCTGTGTGAAAACAAAGCAAACCACGGGGAAATGCTACAAGTTTACAAACTCACCAATTGATTCGAACCAGAGGGAATGAACAATTGGTGTGAAAACACCCTAGGGAAATTAACAACACAAAAATACACAAATACAACAGCTAAACAATGAGGATCAAAAAAAAGCTGAAAACCCAGAGATTGTGGTTTTAAAATTTTCACCTAATTATCCTGACATGAAAACGGTGATTGTTAAGGACTCTGCATACACAGAATAATAAAAAAAAATAGAATATTAATTTAGAATAACTAAAACTGTAGTCACAGACTCAAACATACAGCAGAGTTACATACTTTTTGTGTGTTATTATTTGTGCTGTATTTCGCCTTTGATGTTGCAGATGTTAAAAGCTGTCATTGCAATTTCATCACCTCTTACAGACAATGAATGCACTGGGGAAAAATATACCTTTAAATCATAAAGCAATTCTATAAATGAGTCCTCCTCTATAGAGAACAATTAAAAGTCTTGTGTTGACGCCATTAAAGACTGCCAATATTTTTAGGCAAAGTCTAATTTTTTTATACTAATTACACAAGTTAATGTGATCGTGATTAATTATTGTTAGGACATTGTACGAACAAACTTTCACCCTGGCTTGTGTCCCAGCTCTACCATTTTTTATTTTTTTTAAGGCTTGTTTTCTTCTATGCTATTCCTGTAATAGGAACTTCCCACTTGTGAAGTGGGTTCAGTCACACTTAATTTACATTACATATGCCTTATGTCTCAGGAAGATATATTTTTTGGCTTTCTTCGTATTTTACACGGTATCTTCTGCTTCAGCCCTGCTGTTGGCCCCACTGGATGCTTTCTGTCAGCTCAAATTAGCTCCTGAGAAGAGTTGACATCTAAA
Organism: Hemichromis elongatus; assembly: GCA_015108515.1. Lineage (NCBI taxonomy): Eukaryota > Metazoa > Chordata > Actinopteri > Cichliformes > Cichlidae > Hemichromis > Hemichromis elongatus. The sequence goes on from VUQR01032135.1 coordinate 31,225, forward strand.
GTAGACATTATTCTTCCTCCCCCTTAGTCAGTTTATTAGTCCTCAGTGCCTAGTTTTGTCTCCTTGTTTTTCACCGTGTCTCTTCTTTTCACTGTTCATCTTCCCCACAGATAGCTCTTTCAGTAATAGGATCCAGTGTAGGTAGCCTCCTGCTGGGTAAGTGATTTACTACACAACCTGTAAGAAAGAGAAGGTGGCTAACACTCTGCTCCACACACCTGATCTGCCTTCTGGTTGCTTTCAGGCATTTGTGACATGTTTATTGTGTGTTTGTTCTTTCTTGCTTTTTAAGTGCCAGCTTGCTGATGTTTTTTTTTCTTCTAATTTCTCTTATTTTTCTCACTCACCTCATTTACCTCCCACTCCTCCATCTCTCTTTTTCCTGATACATCAGTGTCATCATGCAGTGTACATTTCATCAGTCATCAGTACTGCAGGATTACAGTACGGTATATTAGAAGTGCAAGAAAGGAGGAGAAGGTGCGGCTGAGCTTTGTAAAGAATATGAGAAATGAGAGAGACCGAAAAAAAGGCAGACAAATGAAACAAAAGGGAACTAAACACCAGGGTGCTAATAGGGAAAACACATCATTTAAGATGTTACTGTGAAAACACTGCAGGAGGCAGTAGTATTTCATTGTTTTTTCTCTGAATATTTTGATTGAGTTCTGCTTGGGATTCTGGGTGTTTATTGTGAGCAATAAAGCCATCTAAATGTACTGAAAGCACAAAACAACATTTCTTTAAGCAAATTCAAAAACAAATAAATATGAATACAAATCATAAATTCTTATATGCTCTTTAATTTCTCAGTGTTTATCCCCAAACTGCTACTAGTTCTGTGTGATCACAGAGTTGTTTTACAGACATGTTTTTCTGTATCCTCTCTACACTTTTTCATCTTGTTATGGCGCTGAAGAGCATCCTGACTAGGGTTCTCATTTTTGCTCAGAGCTGCAATATAATAGTTGGTTTTCGGTCGATGAGATATTGTCAGTGAGAGGGGAGATCCAAGAGAACTCACCAACTTCTACCATTTTCTTTTGGCCAAAGGCAGTCAGTCCAGAGACAGCTGTCCTTCTATGCCAGTTGATTAGCATTTCTTAAAACACTAGTAAAGCATTTCCTAAAGTGATCATATTTTTTACTACATCAATGGCTCAAATGTCCTGAAAATAGAAGAAAAAAGTGATAATTATTTGCCTACAGGTAATTATTAGCTGGAATTGTGTTTCCTCTCCATAACTGTTAGAAATATAGACAGACAGACAGCTGTTGTAACCATTTTCGTTTGAAAACACATCGTTTTGTCTCCGTTTTGGCTTCCCATCCATACTGAGATGGAGTTTCTGGTCAGCGAAAACGGAGTGTTTTGGATTTGCTCTCCAAAACGCATACATTTGGAGACGGAGTGTTTTGGCGTAGTGTGGATGGCCGAAATGGAGATGTTCCAAATTAATGACGTATGTTAGTTATATGATGCAGTCATGGGACCACTTCAACCAAGATGGTTAGACAGCATCATACAGCTGTTGTTTTGTTTGCTCAAACTTTTTAGTGGCCGTATTAAAGATTAATATGTACTAATTCATGACTCGGAGCAACAACTCCACCTCATTATCATTCCATTTGAAACATTCGGTGCTTTTTCTCGCCATTTCGCCACCCGTTTTAAAGAGCCGGAAAGTAAATAAACAACAGACGGAAATGACTCAGGTCGAATCGTCTTACGTTTCGCGCATGTACGGTACTGGAATGTAAGCGTTTTGCACCGTTTTAATGTGGACATGCAATTGTGTGAAAAACGACTCAAAACGATAGTATGGACGCCGAGCATTTCCAAGCGAAAACTCCATTTCCAAAACTATCCGGACTAGTGTGGACATGGCCACAAACAAAGGCAATGTGACACCTTTATGTTTATTGTTTCTTTCGCTGCCCCCAAGTGGTCAACAAATGGGTTGTTGCAGCTTTAAAAAAACACAAATGCAGCATACCTTTGTGCTGCGGTTTACCAACATTTGTGAGGCTTAATTTCTAATGCAGTTTAAGGTGAAGGTGAAGGTCAAATTTATTTATATAGCACATTTGCACACAGGTGCTTAACAATATAAAAATGCCAAAGAAACAATAGTTTAAACTTCCTATAGCGTCATTCGCCTACCTCAGGGGCATCAAAGTCTTAAAGCTTATACCTTGAGTCCAGAACCTGAGCTTAATTCACAGTTCTTGTGCAGATATGTACAGTTAGTTTAGCAATCAGTAACTTTTTTTTGCACTGTGTGTGCTAACATGTTTGCATGTCTGTCTCGGTATGATAAATAGATAATAGAGACGGCATTATAAACACACAAACAAAGGCGCACCTTAACAAGGCGAGGATGCTCACTGATCAGTATTTAGTCTTTCTGCAATTTACATCCATCATGTCAATTTTCTTATTATGCAAATTGAAGCAGAGTTGTTTTTTTTTTCACAGGAAGCTCAGCAGTATTTTTTTTTTTTACTTGCAGAGCGCATAACTTGATTATGATTATTAAATTATGTATTTCATGTATAATGATGTATGTGATGTATGATCATCTACACAATTTGAAAGTCATCTAAAGCTTTATTGAGGTGCACATTGTGATGTGAGGTTGAGTTGAAAACACAAATGAGTAGAATGTCTTTAATAGTTTGAGAAATTCTGTCCAGATTTGGTAAAATACATTTTTCTTTTGAGTAACGATAAATGTAAATGTGAACCCCCCTCTAAAATAACAGTGCGTGTATAGGTGTGTTTGTGTGTACCTGAATAGTAGTTCTGCACAATCCAGATGCCTTTAGTCAGCAAATATTTGTGTGTCTGCATGTGTCTCTAGTGTATCCATGACAAAACATGCGTGCGATGTGTATTTCATAGAAGGCGTTGCTTCATAATGTGTGTACACACTGTTGTGAATGGAGATGCTATTAGCCAGGAAACAGCTCCCACAAGACCCTTTTTAATCAACTGGCCCAATCATTGTTGTGGAAATAATTATAAAAGAGAGAATGGGGGAGGGAGGGAGGGAGAGAAAAGCCAACAACGAAATAAAGAGCAAAGACAAGCGATAGAAGGAGTGAAAAAAAATGGATAATTATACAGCTTTTCTCAACAGATGCTGCCTATGGAGACAATATGATGTGCGGATGGAGAGAGCTCACACAACACACGCGCACATACTCGCAGATTGTATTTGTTTGTGTGAATATATCTGTTCAGGGATGAAGCGCGCGCTCAGAATTGTCTGTGCTTGAAAGTCATTGTGGGAACCATTTAAATGTGTTCCAACAAACACTGCAGCCAAGTCACTGAGGAATGACGTCAGTGTCTAACTGTGTCTAAAGTGGGCCACAGCACAGCTGTGTCCATGTGTATTTTGGCTGTATTTCACTTACTGTAAGGACACAATACATTTAGTCTGTTTACTTGTAAATTTGAATCAAGAATCCTTAATTCAGAGTAAAGTAAAATTCATATTCGTGTGATTGTCCTGGATGATAATAGCCTTCGGTCTGCTTCAGTGTGTCCGTGCATATGTGTGTGTTCATGTAGGTAAAACATAAAATGAAAAACACAGCTAGAGAAAATTTCCAATCATATTTCGAAAGAGAAAAACCTTTGATTTGAGCTGTGTATGTTTGTAACGACCCGAATCAGGTAAACGCTTAGTTGTGTTTGCACTGTTCAACTAGTACATAACAGAAAACATTGAAACCATGTTTGTGTGTGTGTGGGTGTTTGTGTTCACAACTATAACTACACACATCAACCTTCTAGTGTAGCAGCAAACAGACTTTGTGTCAGGAAAATGATGCCCTGAGGCTAAAACTGTCACAGTCACCTTCAGCCATGCAAACTGGCATTTTTCCCCCCCCATTTTAGGTACACTTACACACACACATACAAACGCACACAAAAACAAGCAGAAAACAAATTCTGTGGTGTTTTTGGTGGGTTTTTTTGCTTTTCTGCATGCCATGACCACTCCTGAATGCTAACGCCTTTCAGCAGCTCAAGAGCCGTTTTCATGATTTAGTGGCAGCTTGTGTAGCTCCAGGTACTCACGTGTGTCCTTTGGATTCTGCACATATCCTTTTCATCATTTATTTAGAGATTCAGTAACAAAAAATCGAGCACTAAACAGCATCAAGCGCATTTTACTTCAGAACTCTAAGATACAGTTGCAGAAATGGAGAAAGAGAAAAAAAAATTAATACTACATTTTTGGTAAATTCTTTAATTGTGATTCTCCGTTAGACACAAGTTTGGCTCCTGTAGATTGTGTTTTCTTTCAGGCCCATGCTTATAATTTAAGACTTTATTTATTTATCAGTTATTTTGTTTCACCACTACATTTATTTCACCTGCCACTAGAGGCAGAATTAGCTGTCTGGGACACATTGCCGCCCGTTATACGCACGTTGTGCGTGTAATAGTGGAGAGATCGAGCATGGGTATGTATACCTGGTGCTCCTGACTGATGGCTTGGTTGTTCTGACTGTTTCACTGCTCTGCATGCATCTACACCTGTGGTGTAAGAATATGAGCTAAAACTTGAAATGTTATTAACAGCTTTTCTATTTACTGCTATGATAAAATCTTTATTAGATTAAGATCTGCGCAGCCTATGTGTTCATGGATACATAATATAGACTGTATATAAAAGATGGATGTATTCACCTTCAGTTCTGACATTTCGGCTTAAAGGATATGCTCCCTATTCTTCCTTCCTGTCCTAAAGCAACATCCAGTCCCACATATGGTACTCAAGCACCCCCCCACCCCTTTTTATTTTCATTTATACAGGCCATGAAATATAACCTTTCGGTATTATTTCTACAGAACACAAGATATAAACCAAAAGGAGACATAAAAAATCAAGTACAAGTTTTGTAAGCCTCGGAGCATGTTTTCCACCCTCCACTGACCACAAAGAGAGTCATCTTTTTTGCCCCTTGTTAAGCATACATATTCCGGTCAGACCTATATTTGTTTCTCTTCCACATGCAAGTACAGTTTCCTTTTTTAATGGTCCCTCTGAACTTGTTAGTAGAGCGTTTTTTTTTTTCTTTTTTTTTTTTTTACAGAGAGGACAGTAAACGTTTAAGGGAGACAGAAC
>VUQR01032135.1:36391-54214 GCA_015108515.1 Hemichromis elongatus
TTTTTGTTTTTATTGTTTTTTTTTTTTTTTTTTTTTTTTTTTTACAGAGAGGACAGTAAACGTTTAAGGGAGACAGAACCTGGAAGCGGTAAAGCATATGAGCCACATATATAAAGTAATCATTTGCCAGCAGCTACAGAGGTGTGAAGAAATGTCAGCACACCACAGGTGCCTCTTCACCCTCCCTGCAATAAATAGTGTTTGCTGCGTGCATGTCCCTCGTTCCTATATGAGGAACTCTTTTTCCACCCCCACATAAAATGACCTTTGCCTCTCGCAGCTGAGGTGTATTCCATGTGATATGCATACGGCTCAGTTACCTTCAAATACATCAATAAGCACGATCTGTACTTTCCATTTCCTTCTTTTTTTTGTTCTCTCCCTCTCTTATACCTTTCACTCTCTGCTTCCTCTCAAGTCTGCGAATGCCGAATATGCAGGCAAGCAAGCAGACAGAATGCCTCCTTTGTGATAACCTGTAGGCATATTTCTCTGTATAAACAATATCCCAGTGTCTGTGTTTCTTATATATTATCATTGTCCTGCAAAAAGCACAGGTTTGAAAAGTTCGAAATTTTAGCAACTGAAAAGGAAGTTAGAAAAGTTTTACACAAAGTTTTATCCCTGTGAGATAATTCACAACTGTAGTAGTTTCACTTTTTTTTTTTCCTGTGGATACTCTGACACTGAAGGTGAGATTTTAAACCTGTAGAGTTTAAAATTCAGTCAAACAAATAGCGTTCTACATAAAAAATACTTTTTAAAAATACTTTTTATATCTTTTTACTGAAATTAAATGAACTGAATGTTCTTCTTTTTCTATCAGCTGCCTCTAATGTAAGTGCTACTTATACTTGAAAGCGCTGCTCTGCTTACTTTATGGTGCATTCTCACGTCAAGCTACCTTAAAAGCTTTTCAGCAGTTTACAACAGTTTACAACGGTTCTCGGGTCTGTCACATGATAACAGCTGTTTCCCAAAACCTAGGCCGCATCCTTTGGGGGACCCGGCCTTCGCAGTCCATTCGTGGGCTGAGTCCTTCGATCATGTTACACTTCTGTTTAATCAGTTTTCTGTTTGATTTTTATTCAGCTGTATGAAAACCCCGTTGGAACCCACCAGAGTGAATAATAAAGGTTTATTTAATCTAATCTCATCTCATCTCATCTAATAACTTTAATCTCAGCCAAACCGATTTACTCAGGAACAAATAAAACACTGAGAGAAGCCAAACAATAACATTTTTAACTTATCTAACATATCAGGTATGAAATTATTGTTTTTTATCATAAGTTATGTGCGAGAAAAAACACAATATGAATTACACAAACAATAACTTGACAGTTAACTTTGTAAACATTATTTTTATAACTGTAAACAAATACAGTTTAAAACAGCGCTCATGTTGCTGCCACAGTGTAACTTGTTTAAGGCAGTTATCTGAACTGTCCATCAAAGTGCCCAATCACATGAGTCAACAGTCAGTGAATTTGCACACGAATGAAATTATTTGCTCCGATTAATTTTTACCATGTGCAACTTATGATAGAAAAATAATCCCACAGGGGGGCCTTAAAGGGCTAAAATAGCTTATTTCAAACAGGCCCAGAAAACGATAAATAAAGATTATTATATTAAACCAACATAATATAATATAATTAAACTAATTATACCTATAACTATTATTATAATTTTGGCTAGAGCTAGTGTTTTTGTGAACGTATGTCTCTCAGTGTTAGTCCTATGATGGATTGGCAGCCTGTCCAGATTTAAGCCAGTCTCTCACACCGTGACTGTTGGAACACACTCCCTACTCCCTACCGTACCACCCTAAATAAACTTTGGTTTATTTGAAGTTTATTTGATGGTTTATTTCCAATCTGTATGCAGTACAGACTTATTGTTTGTTTGTTTGTTTCTTTCTTTAAATTATTGTGATCTAACTGGGACATTGCTTTGGTCTCATTTGACATTGGATATCAATCCAGCAGTCTGGCTTGCACCCAAAATTATAAAATGCTGTCATACTAATGTCAGAAACAAACAACATATTTTCTGCAGGGCTCTGATAACTTGCAAGTCAATTAAAAATCCCATCATGTCGCTGCTTGCTCACTAGCAGGAAGCAGAACAGCTGAGCGGTGAGAGCGACTGCTCTGTAAACAAAAGGTCACCAGCTTGCGCACATTAACAGTCATGTATCCTGCCTCTGATTAAAAGGGCAAGAATCACTGCAAAGTGCAATGTAAGCTAAATTTGTCCAGTATTGAATTATGTAAATTAAAATTACCTGTCGCTACATGCACAGTGGAGGCAAATATTGACTCTACAAAGGTTTGTTATAGTGTGATAAAATTAAAGCCTGAGTAGTGTTAAATCACTGAAACACAAACATGTATTCAGTATTATCGCAGCAGTCTAACATGACATTCATGATATTTACATATGGAAAACACACACACACAGCAAGGCTGTTTCACCTGGTACTGATGTGAGTAAAAATAAATTATGTTGATGAAGCTTTTTTTCCTCAATACAGGTGATGGATACAGCCTAAGGGAAAGGATACACGCACACAAACACACACACACACACCTGTGTCCTGTATTTGGTCTCTAAACTCTACTGTCCTTTTTTCCTTTCTTCGCTCCTCCATGATGAAGTACATTAAGGCACAGATGAAATATGTCTATATTATTCTTTGTCTTCCATTCTGCTGGTGTTTTCTCTTACCATCCCTCAGTTCCCATCGAGGCACCTCTGCATCATCAACCCAAAGACGACCCTCATTTTAATGACAATGACCCAACCTTTAGAGTGAAAAAATAACCCTTCTGATGCTGCACATTGTACTGCTCCACCTGGATTTTGTGGAGAAGCCAGTTTTGCCACCATACGCTGATTTGTACAACCATTCCACCTTTTATTGCATCTGTATGGAAAAATGTGTGCAGTAGACTTTTAGCCTTTTGTTTTCTCGGCACAATCTACACATACAAATGACTGAAACAGTAAAGTTTAACCCTCTGAGGTCTAAGTTATCATATGTGCTAACCCTATGGTTCTAAACCTAGCCCTAACCCCACCCCACACTTTAGTAGAGCAACACTAACCATTGCCAGTAAACAGTGCCTTAATCCCAAATATCTAAGTAAATACTAAATGTGATCCAGAAGATTCTTTCTTTCGAATATATCATGTTACATAGTTATCTTAAAAGCCTCTGATCTATTTTTGTGGTGCATCAAACCTTTAATATATTGTTACGATTAAAAACCCGCCGACACAAGTTAAAACGGAGACTCAGTGAGCAAATCTGTTGTGTGATTTGGACTCACCAGCACGTCTGTTGACTCCTGAGGGTTAAGGTAAGAGAAGAAGAAAAATCCTTAACAGAGAGAAAATCTGCATAAGGAGGAGGCTGTGATGAGCAGATGTGTCCTCAATACTGGACGTCAACATGAAAACCTGGTTATCTTTTCATCATATCATTTTTAATCATAATTTTTCCATAGCCATGCCCACAAGTTTATAAATGGTACCAGTGAAAGCAAAAACAAAGGGCCACTATCACGCATTTTTAAATTAAAAGACAATTTGGGGTCTTCTTTGCATTCATAATGTTCTTTAAGCCACCAACACCACAAACATAGCTGTTCAGAGAGTCGATTAGGTTAAGTCACACTAGACAGAGAACTACTAGCTAAACTTGCCTTTGTCAGCATTTTAAGGACCTTTGTGTTGACTTCAACTGTTGCCACTTCACTCGATATCAATGAACAATGAATGATCTTTCTTTTACTTTAAACTATCCCACAACTTTTAAAGGCTTCGTTTTGAGTTTTTTTGAGTTTTTAGTCCAGTTTTGTCTCACTGAAAATCTGGTGTCTAACAAATGTGTTACCTTACTGGTGAGTCTTTAAGATTTGTTTTTCAACAGCAAAAAGAAAAATGGCAGAAAAAGGTCTTGAAAAATGTTTTATTTACATGCCTATGACTTTGCTGATGTAAAACAACATGGCATCTTTGCTCTCTGGCTACTATTGACTGCTGTGACCACATGTCTTTCAAAGTTCCCCTCTCCATAGGCTAGGTCATATGCACACTTCTCTCTAAATGCCTCCTGAGCTTCCTTCTTCTTTCCTTCCTTCCTTCCATCTATCTATCCATCCATCTTTTACCAGCTGCCTTTCCTGTGTGACCTTGCCACAACGAGCAGCCTGTCAGCTTTACAGTGACCTCCTGCTATTACACACAGATGTCATATTTACACACAGTTAAAGAAAAAAAACATTAAAATGCACATAACTCAGACACTGAACAACTACTGATCTTGCATTCATCTACACCAAATGACCTTTTAAACTCACATGTGTGCAGTTACACACACTCATCCCCTTTCACATGTACTCCACTCCACTTCACCTCCCCAGCCCACATACACACACACACTTAGAATGACCTGATCCCCTGTCCCACGGGAATACAGAGTGTTCCTGTTTATCTTCCGCTTTGTTGAGCTCTTTTGAAGTAAACAGGAGGTGGAGTGGGGAAGGCAGGTGTGGTTGGTTGAGAGGTGGGCATTCTTTTCATGAAGTCATAAAGAAAAAGTAGATTATTTCAGTTTAGTTCTAGAGGAAGACTTTATTTAGCCTTTATTCTACTCCAACACGGGGGTTTAAATGAAAAAAAAAATAGCTTGGTCCCTTTTTTGTGACCTGCAGAAGTCTTCCACCAAGTCTTCCAGCCTGCAGTGCTGTAGGTTCAAATACCTAGTTGTTCCTAGTCTGCTTTTGCCTAACCCTCCGCCTCCATGACCCTAATGCCTGTCCCTGTGGGTGGTGGACCTTTAGCGTGGTAGATCCACATCATTTTTTCCAGACTTGAACACAAGCCTAGGCCACCAGACATAAGCCTTAAAGCTCGACTTCCAGTCAAGGCTCAAAGAGAAGGCTACAAAGTCCAACTCCTGGGAGGTTAACGACCTCTAAGATCTCCACTTCATTAGGTTTTTCTGAACTGCTCTTTGTCTAGTACCACCTGAAACCATTTTGCCTTGGGGAACCCAACCAAGTGGAACCTGCCCTGTGGAAGTGGACCCAAAAGTAGACTCAATGGACAGTTAGGTAGTGATTTAAACAAAGCTTTATTTAGTTAGTGACATAAACAATAGATGTAGGAATGTGGCAAGAGTCCGAAGGCCTAGTTACCACCGTTTGGTAGCTGACAAACAGGTAAAGAAAGGCAGGTTGAGCTAGTCTTAACAACTGTAGATTGCCACTGATGGAAGGCAAAGACAGGTGTGGAACCAGGGCTCCGCCCCAGTGGGCAAACACGGAAGAAACAGAGCTAAGATGGAGAAACACCGGATACTCACTCAGATCATAACAGTTCCCATGATCACATGGCTGTGCAAAGCACTCCACCACAGTACGGGGACAAGTTAAAAGGAGTCAGTTGATGTGGGTGAGATATTTCATGGAAAACAGCTCATCACTTTTGTGGGGCGTAACACACGCTTTAAGCAGTGTAACTTTTCCCTGCCAACAAACACACATATTCACAGCACCAATTAACATTTATCATTAACTATTAAAGTGGTCACTAAAAATCACTGTTATCAGATTTTCAAAGCAGTTTTCTTCCTCCTTTTTATCTAGTTTTATCATTGGTTTTGACCTTCCGGTGATTTGGGGATTTGTATTATTTATCCGGTTATACTCTACTTCATTTGCTTCTTGCAGAGTTTCGTTACATAAAATATCAATGTACAAAATAACAAGTGTCTTTAAATGGCTTTCTCCCAAGGCCACACGGTGGTTGTAGATGGTAATGAATTCAAATCAGTGTAGCACTGGTGAACAGAAAGTGCAATAATGAGGCAACCAGTATGAAACCTTACAACAAAAGCAGTAACCCAGCTTCAATCATCAGTCCTCTTACCTGGGGCAATGCCTTTCAACTTCCTCAGAGGTGAATTCTTACATAATCCTCCTTCCAGCAGAATCCAACAGTCCTCATTATGGTCAGGGTGAACAAGGGAAGTGCGAGGAAAAAACACTAGATCATTTGTTGATCAGCAGTCATGGTTTTTGTTAGATAGTAGTTCACATGTCTGAGGCTTTCTTACAAATTGTACTCTTACGTTTTGTGGGTGTAGATCATTTAGATGCTTTTAGCAAAACAACCATCATACTGGTTCAGAAAATATCTCTGCAGCAGTTAATGTATGTCGTAACACTTTGATTAGACTTTCATGGCCCCTAGTATGACCATTCCCTGATATTTTTCTTCAGTGTGTGAACCTTGTCACTTTTCTGGAAAAATATATTAGCAGTTACATAAAGAGCATGTGAAGGTTCCTGATGGTTAGGGACAAATCTAATTGCATGGCAGAATGCTGTAAACTGACCAAACTTAAGTCAGGAAAAACAACTGCAATATAAGGTTAGTCATTAATATATTGCTGCATTGGCTGGGCTGTAGTTACATCGTAAGGTTTTTTAAACTAAGCTTTAAAATGACTAGTGTTGATAAAAACTGAGAGAGGCCGACAGTGATAACTGACTTTTTTTAGGGGCTTGTTCAGATTAAATAGAACAAGATACAAAGCATTAAAACGTGTTAAAAACACAACAACCTTAATAAATGCTGAGTAGTTTGAAAACAGGTTCATCAGTTCACCAGATATCCACCTGCTGTGCATGTTATAATACAGTACAGTTATTATTATCACTTGACACATCCTGTTTATGACAGTTAAAATAAAGGCAAAATCACAAAAAGTATATGCAGATAGCAAGAGCACAATAATTCTTAAAAGTATATAGGAGCTATATTTAATAAGGTATGCTTTTTGCTCTTTGTGGATAGAGTTGTTAAATATTTTGATCATGGTCCACATATTTCTGGAACCCTTGAATTACCATGTAGCAAATTTACCAGGTCAAATGAAAATGGTTTATATTGGAATTGTTCATATAAATGCAGGTAGTATTATGTTTTTAATAACTTTCTATTTCTAACGCGTTAATCGCACTACCTGCACTAACTCGATTAATGCGTTAGCCATCCAGCCCCACACAAAGGGTGATAACTCGTTATCGAAAATTACTTACAAAAGATCTGGTCTCTGAGATCCTATAAAGCAGTTCTCCCTCTCAGCCAAGGGTTGTTATTGCTTTTCCCTCATTTGCAAACAGCAAAATCAGGCCACCTTCCTGCAACATCATCCAACTAGTTCGCTTCCTTGATCCGCATCACCCTTCACGTCCCACTGACCCCTGCCGATGTTTCTGGATTTCTTCTAGAAAAGAAAATTGAACCTCTCTGGAACTTTTTCCCATATCACCTTCGCAACGTCCGGTCATTGGAGTCCTTCGAAAAAATACTCAAAACTTTTGCAAAGGGTCCTTTGGTTTTTGGAAGGAGCTTTACAAATCTAAGTTATTAATATGATTAGATTTACAGAAATTGAAAGCAACAAGTAACTAATGTGCAATTGTACATATAAAGATGTAATATTTACAAATCATGCCTTTGAATTTGTTCACCTTCATAACTGTTATATTCTGGTTTCTTTACACCTGTTCTGGACTAACCTTTCTTTTTATGGCCAACGTAGCTATGTGACCAGCTGGTGTTCCTACACAATGAGACAACCACCCTGAGCTTCTCAGTGCTCCTCAATATATTTTTCACATGTTCAGCCCAACCACTGTAGTTTGACAGCGTCCTTGAGTTTTATTCAGTTCATTTCTATCTATAACCTTCTGTAATGTATCTAAGTGTCTATGTTGCCACTGGCACAAACATATTAGAGCTCTTTTTTATTGTCATTATGACACGTCAACTTGAAGAACACAAAGCCCAGGGTATTTACAGTCGTTTATTTAACACATAGCACTGGTAAGCATGTGTCCACATATGCTTTCATCCTGCAGCAACAGAGACACTCACAGCTTTACCAGCATGAAGTGGAATTCTCTTCCTCAGAGAGGTCTGCAGAAGGTCACATGTGCAATCCAAGTGCAGCCAAACAGAAGCTGTCTCTAGTGTCAGCCAGTAAAACTGTTGGTAGTGTTGCCATAGGCTGAAAAGACATAACTGTTACCCCTTATCAAAACACGCAGGTGCTCACAGCTTGTCAAAAACTCAGTTTTCAGTTGAAAGCCTACAGGCAGGTCCACATAGCCTTTATGGCAATTATGCTAGCAGACAATGCCTAATCATACTGAATGTGGGTTTTATGTGGGATCTTATTCTACTTTATTCCAGTTGGTTTTGGAGAGAGTTACAGCCTTGTCTGTGTCATTGTCCACCAACTCCAAATGTAATAAATGTGAGAAGTAATCATGATGCCCTATAATATCGCTTACATATTTAAACGCTACTTCCAGTTGTCCTCCTATTCACAAGGGGTAAACACAGCTGGTAGCTCCACATGTTTGATTTGGCAGATTTATTTATTTATTTGTATTTTTTTTTTTTACTTCGGATGCCCTTTCTGACACATCTCAAAGGAAAATGTGTCTTCTCCTGAGACTGAACCAATGACCTTTGACTGTACACATTTTTAAAGCACATAACACTCAAGCTGAGCCCAAATCATACAAAAACAATTATTTTTGACTGTAAATAAAACAAAGATGCTTTAGTAGATTAAAGTATGGAGTTTGAAATGAGCATAGCAGGTCAGTAAATGTAGCTTTCAGGAAGATGTCAAAAGTATAAACCTCTAAAAATACCATCACTGCCCAGTCCTTACAAAACAAAAGTTTGGCCTTGAGTGAGCCTGAGCTGTGTATCTGTACCTTACAGTGATGTAGTTCCAAATAATTAAAAACGTATAGTGAATCAATGATTTTCTTGCCAGCGAGGAAGCACCTCGGGTGTCAAAAACAAGGACGTGAATTTGAGTTTAGTTAATGATAATATTAATCTCTGAACTGACCACTGACAGGTGAAGTGAATCACAGTGTCTCTTCATCATGGCACCTGTTAGTGGGTGGGATATATTAGGTAGCAAGTAAACATTTTGTCCTGAAATTCGATGTGTTAGAAGGAAAAGTAGGGAAGTGTAAGGATTTGAGCGAGTTTGACAAGGGCCAAATTGTGATGGCTAGACCAATGTGCTAGAGCATCTCTAAAACTGCAGTTGTTGTGGGGTGTTCCTGGGCTGCCGTGGTCAGCATCAAAAGTAATCTGAGGGAGCAATAGTGGTGAACTGGAGACGGGGTCATCGAGGGCCAAGGCTCACTGATGCATTTGGGAAGGGAAGGCTTGTGCATGTGGTCCAATCCAACAGACAAGCTACTGTACCTCCACTTGCTGAAAACTATCAGAACAATGATGGTTCTGATAGAATGATGTCAAAATACATGATGCATCACCATACATGGTGCATTAACACACACCTTGCATTCCAATTACTAATCACTATTTGTGGTTTATGTGCCATAAATCATAGGATCCCCATGGGGACATGACCTTTGCATGTGTTGGATATGAGAATGTATATCAGCATTTTGTTGGTGACAAATCAACAGGCACTTCTTAATTTACAAGTCTTTTGGCATCCATCATTTAATTGTAAATGAGCTTTAATGTGGGCAACTACAACATCTTTAAGGGATAAGACACATACAGAGATAACTGTCTTGTGTATTTAATTTGTTCACAGGAGGGATGTGCTGACATTTTTGCCATGATACTCTAGAAGTTGATTTTAAGGCCACATCGGTGAAATTAAAATGATAAAAACAATTCAGGTAACACTGCGATGAGTAAAAACTGTAAGAACAGAATTAATTTGAGTACCTTGCCATACAAGTTTCTACTTTTCCAACTCTTTTATACCCAAAAATAGTGATGTGACCTTGTTAAGATGGGGTAATAATTAGATTTCACTGCCTTGCGCTCCTTTTGTAAAAACCTCAAGACAGATCACTTCTCTGAGGTCGGTTTTATTTAAACTCCCAAGGCATCAGAAGAGCCACCAACAGAGAAGCATGAGAAGTATTCTAGTTGGCTCTGTGGGTACAGTGCCAACCTTGAACATGTAAAACTATCATTCTGAGTATGGATGAAGTGTTTCATTTACTCTGTGAAAACACTTTTGTTAACTTAATCGTACTTATTCTCCAACCATGTATACTTCATTTAGACAAGTGAACATCTCATCCTGTTAAATATAACAATCTGAGTGCCACACATTTAAGGATAGTTTCACTTTTCCAGCCTATATCAGTGGGATGAAAAAGAATTAGAGGCTTGAGGTGGTAGTGCCATTATTCTCTGTGTTTTGAATATCTGCCTGAGGAACATTTTGACCTTTACCACTACATACTAGATATAGATATATAGACAGATATAGCAGCATATTTCTGCCTATTTTCTTGTGTGTAACTAAAAACAGTTCTTACATTATATTTAACAACAGAACTGGGTCACAAACACTTAAAACATAATTAGTTCTGTAAATAAATAAGTAAATATATAAAGAAACTGACTGAATAGTTTGATAAACTCATCAAAGTGAAAGATTAGAATGGAACAATTCTCAGACAAACTATAACTGTTATATTTTCAATTTTGACTATTCTCCTTCCGTTCAGTGTTCCTTCGATTGTAGGAGTGGTTTAAGGTGTATGAGGGGCACTTCATCTCCAGTTATGCATACTGGTCTTCTACATGACCAAGTCACCTGGCCATCAAATCAGCTATCAGTCTAGATAAAGCCTCTTTTGAGTACAGCGTTGTTTGCTGTCTTCTGTAAACGCCCAAATCCCCTAATCACTAATAATTCCTGTAAGACTTTCCAACATCTAACCCCTTTCACCTTTTTATCTTTCTGGCCGGTAGCTGTGTCCTGTATCTGTGTTTTGGTAAAAATAAAATGCTTTTTCTATTCTTGGTTTTGTATGATATCATTGAGAGGGAAAATCTAAGGCTACGTCCACACTAATGCGTTTTCGTTTGAAAACGCATCTTTTTGTCTCCGTTTTGTCCTCCCGTCCACACTGAGACGGAGGGAAAATGGAGCGTTTTTGGAAACGCTCTAGAAAACGCATCGATCTGTAAACGCAGCGTTTTGGCGTAGTGTGGACGGCCAAAACGGAGATTTTTTAAAACGATGACGTATGTTAGTCATATGATGCAGTCATGTGACCACTTTAACCAAAACGGTCAGACGGCATCGTACGCAGCAGTTTTGTTTGCTCAAAGTTTTTAGTGGCTGTGTTGAAGATTAATATGTACTCATTTGTGACTCGGAGCAACAGCTCCACCTCATTATCATTCCATTTGACACATTCGGTGCTTTGTCTCGCCATTTCGCCGCTCGTTTTAAGCTGAAAAGTAAATAAACAACACATGGAAATTACGCAGGTCGTCTCGTCTAACGTTTCACGCATGCGCGGTACTGGACGCGCAAAGGTGTGAAAAACGACTCAAAACGATAGTGTGGACGCGGATCGTTTTTGCACGAAAGCTCCGTCTTCCAATCGATCCAGACTAGTGTGGACGTAGCCTTAAGCATACGGCTCTGGATGTGAGAACAGCAACACCACCTACCAGCTGTTAAACCTCCTGTTTGTGAGGGGCTGCCAATCAGAAGCAAATGAGATTAATGAGAAAGGGAAAGGGAGTTAATAGCTTACTTTAAGTAAGGGACAGTTTAAAAAAAAAAAAAAAAGATTCTTTTGAACTGTGAATCATGCGAAGTTACTTTAATGTTGGAAATTAACATACACACCAAATAAAGAGTTTTTCATTGTCAGTAAACAAGAAGCAATAATTTTCAGTAAAATGAAAAACAATTTGTTTTATTTATTCAAATAGAAAATCATAAAGGAAAATATGCTTGGCTGTAACTGATCACGGCAGACCCAGCAACACGTTCATGCTTCTCAGCATCTTTATTCAAACACGGTTGCTGTTAACATACAGAGCTGCAGCTCTCCCGCTGCCAGCTCAACACAAACCCACAACAACCCCCACAGGACCCGGTGCAAACACTTAAGGCAGTGGGGCATGATTGTGAATGCTGCGCAGGTGCGTCCACCTTCCCTGCACGGCACCGCAGGCCACACCCGCCACATACCCCCATCGGCCGACTGAGGCCAGGGAGCCATCCGGCCGAACTTACTCCCCTCCCCGCCGCGAGCGGGAGAAAGAATCGTCCCAGACCGTCGACGTCCCCAGCCCCTGGTCCAGCAACAGGGAGGTGTGAGTTCAGGTGGTCGCCCCAGGATCCAGCCACCCTGGCGAAGCTGGTCTGGCGGTCGGCCATGTGGCGAGCAGTCACTCTGTGGTGGCGGGCTGGCGAGGCTCACGGCCAGCCAGGTGGGCATCAGATGCACGGGACCACAAGGTGCTCCGGCCTCTGATGGAGATGAGGCCGGTCTTGCCCGCAGGCCGACCTCGGGCTTACGTCCAGGCTTCCTTGGCACAGGAACCTCCGTCTCCTCACGCTGCTCCTCCACTGCTCCCGGGTGCAGCGGTGCCTCGCTCGCCTCCTTCTCCAATTCCGCATGGTGAGGTGCATAATGTGCCTGCTTCACCGCCGGCAGACACGGACCCTTGCGCGTCTCCTCCACAAGCCGGCACGAACCCTCGCGCAGTTCCTCATCCTCGTCCTCCTCACTCGGCAGGCACGGACCCTCGCGCTCCACCTCCTCCTCCAGCGATGGCTCAGCAGGTTCCTCCCGCGCTCTCCACACGCTGACCTCTGGCTCGGGCTGAGCAGGTGGGTGAGCTGATGGTGGACCCAGTGGTTGCTCAGTGGCCTTCATCTGGGGAGCAGGTGCAGGCCACTCCCACCCGAGGAGCTGGGATTGGTGCGGCAGCAGATTGCTTCCTGGCTGGTCGCAACCTCGGGGCTGGCACGGGCGCTGGAACATTCCGGAGCTCCTCCACCTCCACACCATCAGTGAACACCGCTGGGGCTGGCGGCGGTGTTGGCCAGGAGCAGATCAGGGCCGCCAGATCCTTCACTCTCTGCAGGTGGTGCTCTGTCTGGACCTGCAGCTCTTCTTTCTGGGAGTGCCACACCGCTGCCTGCTCCCGCTGCGTGGCTGCCAGCTCGGCCACCATCTGCGCCAGCTCCACCCTCTGCTGGCCCGGTCCTGGGTCTGCCGTGCCTCCCCTCCTGGGTTTCGGCACCACTGTAACTGACCACGGCAGACCCGGCGACACGTTCATGCTTCTCAGCATCTTTATTCAAACACGGTTGCTGTTAACATACAGAGTTGCAGCTCTCCCGCTGCCAGCTCAACACAAACCCACAACAACCCCCACAGGACCCGGTGCAGACACTTAAGGCGGCGGGGCATAATTGCGGATGCCGCGCAGGTGCGTCCACCTTCCCTGCACGGCACTGCAGGCCACGCCCGCCACATTGGCATAAAATGAATGTATATAAATCAAATGAAATCATTTTTAACAAATCCCACTAAAGTGTTTGCTTCATCTGACCAGAAACCAGATTGAAATCTATTAGAGTTTAAACCAACAATCAATAAGCTGCACTGACAGGTCATGACTTATACTTGTATATTGGTATAATTTATCAGTTTAATGACTCAGAATCTGACACTGAAACACAGGAAGTGGTCTTCTTGTTGGCTCATTTTTGACAGTTTTATCAAGAGTGTTTCAACATTTGGCTTCATATGCACTTAGGAGCCAGTGTTTAAAGGTGCTCTTTTCTCACCCTTCCAGACAGCTGACAGCTTCAGAAGAGGTGGATGGAGAGGCCATGACCTCGGGAACATTCTCCAGCTGAGCTGTAGTCTGACCTTGGTCACTTTTAGATGGTAATTAATTAAACCACATGATACCTGACTTTGGGCTCAACTCCTGCCTGCCTGTGTGTGTGCACAGGTGACAGAGGGGAAAAATGCTACTGTTTGAATGTATGCATCCCAGAAGGTGTTTGAAAAAAACACAAAACAGTGTGTTGTGTGTGAGAGCTGCATCAGACTGAGTGATATATGAGGATGTCGGAGTACAGCAGGGCATCATCCGACAACTAGGTCTCTCCCCAACACACAAACACGCTTACACAGATGCTAACAGAGAGCTGGGTCAGCACTGAGGGGCCTCTGAGCCAGCGGTAGGTTAAAGTCTTAATGACGGACATTTCTCTCTGGAAACTTCTTTCCATATGTTACACAGAGACTCCCTCATATCATCATTTTTCACCTTGTTAGAGGAGCTTCTTTGGCTTAAGATGGATCGGATATAGAGGAGGAAACCTGAGGAGGACAGGTGAGGAGAAAAAGCTCAAACTGAGAAGGGAACGGAAGAGTTTTTGTTTGTTTGTTTGTTTTCTTTGTCCTCCTTAGGGATGGGAAGGTAGAAGGCACAAGATGACAAGAGATGTGAAGTAATAAAAGATGGAAGATTTTCCATAATTCACAGACAAACATATTTTCTTAGGTGTCACCGGATTACAGCCAGAACAAAAACAAAAACTCTGAAATAATATAAAAGAATAAAAGAGAGGTAGGAGGGGAAGAAATGGGAAATAAGGACATGAGTGTTACGATTTCCTTGTGTTTTAATCCATATTTTAACTTATATTTCTGTTTGGTGTTACTCCCATTTGATTGTACATTTCCCTGTGCTCCAGACAGGATTATTCTGATGGATGATGCATGACAGCGTTGCACCTGCCATAGAAACAGCTCATCTGACAAAAGCTCATGTGTGCCACAGGAGAAAAAAAGCACAGAGATTCTGTCTAACCTGCTACAGGCTGATTTGCTACACAATAGAAAGGCACAAAAACACCTTTAAACTTTATGCACGTGTATCTGTAACAGTATTCGTGCAGTTTCAATTGTCAGTGCTCCTGGATGTGGCAGAGGAAGAATTTATACATCCCAAAAATCATGCACTTGATGATGCAAGCGAGGCCAAAATAGGACAAGAAACACTCATTTTAGCTCCAAGACATCTAATCGTTCTCTTTACCAGATGAAACTGCACGATTTTGAAACATTGCTGCTTACTTTTTGCATTTGCTTGACAAGTGATGTTATCAGATGCATATGTAATGTTGGAAAAAGTCCAACAATACAGAGAAATGACTGAGAACTGTAGTGTGTTATGGTGTCTATGCAGTATTTGCAATGAAATCTCGAATTTAAAAGTCCTGTGTATATTTGAATTCTGCTTTTTCCATTTATCATTTGCCTGTGATACTAAGCAGTAGTATAAACCAGGTTATAAACCTGGTAGAATTTGCTAACTGCTCTGCCAAATAACCAAAAATGTTTTACAAAAAACCCCATATGTATTTCATGTTTAAAATATAAATGAAAGCAACTTTTTGTAGCCTCTGATATGGTGTCTTTGTACTATTTTCCATCATATAAATTGTTTAAATTTGAAAAATATTGCATTATTTATGGATGATTTGTATCAAATCAGAAATCTTTTTCCTCAGCTACCATTATAATTTATTAGATCTGTTTCTAGTATTTCATGTATCTTACTCACATTTTTTTAATTCTCATTCAGCCAACTGTAGTCTTCTTTTGAGCAGATTTTAGCTAAATTAGCAACCTCTTCAGAACAGCGTTGATAAGCGCTGCAAATCAATTTATTGTAGTTACACGGAGGAAATCATGCTTATCTGTCGTCACTTACATAAGAAGTCTTCCGTGAACCTTGCAGCAAAGCTTTTCCTGCTCAGTCAACAACAGAGCCGTGTATGCGGGAAAACCTTCTTTTCCCAGACGGAAGGGTTACTTTGCCTGCCTTCCTTGGCCTCCACTGCTCTTTTTATTTTATATTTTAGTCTGCATGTCTGTTAAACATGCTATCTTGTATTTTTAACAATGGTCTTGACCAACAGTTCCCCAAGCGTTCTGAGAGCTTTCAACTTACGTAGGATCTTGGCTGCTTTTTCCCTCATTTTCAGTCAACTCCTTCATTGACTGTCTTCAGAAACTAGACAAGTGGAAATAAAACTATCTACAGTTGAACAGTACCTAAAATTACCTAAAAGACTTAAGTGATAGAAAAAAAAAATACAGGATCTGAGCAATACATCTGGTTGTGCAGTTTATCAACTTGCTGTTTACTGAAGCCTCATGAGAAATGGTTTCAGTAAAAGGTTTACTGCAATGAAGACAATCTTAAGGAGAGGAAAGAGTTAGAAACGGTAGAAGTATGCCAAGTTACACAAGGACTGGTGTGTAAATCAGTGGAATGGGTTTAAGGGAGTGATGAAGCCACTCCATGGTTCAGATTTTTGTCTGTGTGTAGGGAGGAGGTCAGGAGAGAGGTAAACCTGAATCTCTGCAGCCATCAGTAGAACACAGAGGAGCTGCTTCGTGGTTTAGGGATGGATCTAAGCCAGTGGTGTGGGAGGACTGGTGGTGGAGGAAGTGTAACTGAGCCACATACTTTAACATAATTAACCCAGGACACTGTAAATGGGACTCACAGCCAGCAGGTAACGATGTCTTTACAAATGTTTATATGTCAACAAAGACATTAGTGCCACAAAACTGAATGAGTGAGCAAAAAGTGATTGTGTAAAAGGGTGAATGAGTGAATGAGGTCCTATAGTCCTGGATAAGATCCAGTCCTTTTACCATTTACCATCATGGCATAGATGGTAGAGAACAGTTGTGTCAATTTGTGAGATACAAAAAAACCCACCCCAACAGTATGAAAACAACATGAACCAACATGTTTTTCTGAATATGCGAGGCAGTTAAGTCAGTTCACCACTTCCCCTCGTCATTCATTTGATGTTAAACTTAGGTCAGACTCAGAGACAGAGTTTGAAATGATTCATGTTGAAATTCTGTTTAGAGGGAACACTTTGCAAGCAAACACTGGATGTAGAAAAGAAAACATAATTAAGGGAACTTTATCACATTTATACAAAATGCATTCCTTGTTTTTATTAACAATATTTGCTAATTAGTGTATTATACATGATTTTTAGGAGACAAATTTGATGCATCAGGAGAGTCGGGAGATGTCAATCAAGCCCAGTCTGTGCAGATCCAGACAGAGGTCTAATTAGGATACTGAAGTGAAAATGTGTGGGTGAACTATGGGTGTATAGGGGCTGTGAAAATCAAACTTTCAAATGAGATGAAGGCGTTGCAGTACCTCATTAGTGTTTACAGAAAATAGCAGGAAAGTTTGCATGCAACATCAGAATATTGCATATGTTTCTACTCCCCAGTGAGTAGTGATGTTGCAGTCAGATGGGAAAGTAAAAAGTAAATGATTTAAATTGTTTGTTAGCAATCTAAATGTATTTGCAGTGTCTGCATAGCCCTCATCTTATGTCTGTAATGCAATTATCTACCCCTGATGGTCAACACTGGGCAGGTTTACTAGAAATCGTAATCACTCACTTAATGTGGTATTCATTAAAAAGCAATTTCTGTTTAAATTACTTTACTTGTTGCATAATTTTGTGTTACTTAGCACCATCTAATATGCACTTTGAGCAACTCTAAGCTGCCATACTACAGCTTTCAAATTCAACATATACAAAATCAACTCAAGAAGACATTTTAATGAGCAGCCCGCATTTCGGTCAAGGGGGTATTGTACTGCCAATTACCGTACACACCGTCAAGTCCTGTCTTTACTTTGATCACTTTCGGCTTCTCCACAAGCTGTTCAGTCTAAAGTACTGCACATTTAGACATAAATGAATGTAATTCAGTTCACAAGTTAAAAAAATTAAGCTGTTCTTTTGTCTTATTACTCTGGTTCATGTGGTAAAAAAAAATCTAGTAATGTCAGAGGTTTTGACAATGCATTACATTAAAAATGTATTGG
>VUQR01032136.1:0-12946 GCA_015108515.1 Hemichromis elongatus
TTTTACCTAAACCGTGTGTACAAAACTCTGGAGGGATCTAAATGTTAACATAGAACCCAGTCAGGATATCTGCTACTGCGGTTTGCTCATTTTTTTGTGGAAGATATTTTTCAGGTTTCAAATAACACCATTATACCAACATTTCATGATCTAGACATTGTTTAAGTCAACCAAAAATTTGACTGAAAATTCATATGAAACCTTTTTTTTTAAGGCTGTAGTATTTGCCCGCAAACAATACATTTTAGCTAGCTCAAACTGATTATTGCGCTACCGAGCAACATGGCTAATGCCTTTCACACAACTTTGTTTTAACTCCAAAAAGCCACAGAAGTTAAAGCTAATAGTAATAACTGAAACAATCAAATAAAAATGGCTTATCAAGCATGGCAAACAACTCAGAAATATGTAGCGCAAAATGTTCTGAAACGGCTTCACTTCAGCTTGGATTGGAACCTATGGTGCTGGGGGCGGAGTCTGTGAATTTACTCTATTAGTGTCATAGCCCCTCTAGGAGTTTGGAGTTAAGAGGTCGAGAGTTAATATTTCCATTGTAACACCTCCAGATTTGACATAGAAACACTGATTTTTAACACTCAATTTTAACTACTATCATTTTACACCTTAGAGTTACATTAAAGCGCCTTGAGGCGACTGTTGTTGTGATCTGGCGCTATATAAATAAAATTGAATTGAATTGAATTGAATTAAAAGAATGTGACTCTACTTAGAGTAAAATTAACTCTGCTTTTGCAAGAAGTCGACTAACACCAAAACATTTAACACTTTTGAATTTGCTGTGTAGAAGTCTATAAGCTGTACAGTTTTCAATTTGCCTTTTTTTTAATTACTCTACAGTACTTAAAAAAAATCGAAAAAATACATTAATTATAAAAAGTATTAAAATAACAAACTCAAAGGCAGAAATTAAATTCCAACACTAGCGCACTCACAAAGTGAAGCTGCAGTTAACAACAAAATGAAATAGTGACTTAAAAAAGAAACGTTTTCCCCAGATGTGCTTTACATTTTACAGGCATGTTTTTTTTTTTAAACTTTCCGCTTTATCGACAACATGTTATACTCATAAGACCAACCATTTTAATACATAATCACCTGTGATGAATGCCATTTAAACCCCTAAATTGACGTATCTCATATGCAATAGTGTTACGTCTGTGTTAATGACCCTGACCGGGCAATGAACTGAAAACGATGCCTCTGTTACTGATGTCAAGTTTTGACTGCTATGCACTTCAAGCTCTCCTCCTTATATTCAGATTCATTTGGTGCTTAAAGTGATTCAAGCGTTGATCTATAAGGAGAGAACAGCTCAGCAGACTTCAGAGAGAATGAGCAGCACAAACTCCAGGTAACCAACACTGACATGGTTTTGCCTGAACAGGACAAAAGCAAAACCAAAGCATGAATTCAGAGGAAGATTCCATTAAGATGCTGCCCATTTTCAGCTACTACCAAGCAGGCGATGACTCTGATGCTGCCTTCACTGGCTGTAGGATATATTGCTTTCAAAGGTGGCCTGATATTAAGACATTAAAGGGCAAAGAAAACAACTACTAAAAGGCACAAGCTTTTCTTACCAAATTGCACAAACCTGGAATGCAATAGGGGAAACATTTGTTATATTTATTTGCATTATTATAGCGCTTTCCTGGTTTTATTTACCACACAAATTCACTTACTACCTGTTAACGTTGCTGATTTTGCGAGCAACACCTGAAGGCGCCATGATGCTGCGCGCGTAATGGATTTCCCCAGCGCTGCTGCTTTTCGGGGACCAGGAGCTGCAGCTGCAGCACTCCGACCACATTTAATCCGCACCACCACTTGATGCCGGTGACCTTGGCTGACGGAGATCGCCCCTTTCAGTCTCGCGTCGCCGTCTTCTTTTCACCATGGCATCATCGCATGGGCTGGAGGAGGACTGTGTGTTGCAGCGGGGAAGATCTCAGAGTGACCCCAGCAGCATCACCGAGGTGATGCTGGGTGAAGCAGGTAAGAGGAGGGGAGGGGGGTGGGGGGTAATCCTACTGCTCGTTTGACATCTGTCATCTGTCTCATTTACTGCTGCTTCACGCGGTCGACTGGGTAGGCGTGACATCACGCAGTCCGGGTTCGCCCGCATCCAGTCACGCAGACTGCACCCGCGGTGGTCCCACTTCGTTTGTGTGCAGGAAACGTGCGACATTTACTACCCAGTGCTCGCTCTGGCTCTGAGCTGTAGGCCTTCTGTGTGGCTGCCTTTAAAATATCAACCAAACCGTCATGCAAGTTGTATGTACAGTCCCCCTTTTTAAGCATTGCACTGATTTTATCCCAATCATAACCTCAGCTCCTCAAATTGCGCAAATCTCCTTCACATCATCAAGCTGTGACATCTTTGAATAAACACGATGTCATGATGTAGAACTGGGTGTTCTCTCTCTCTTCTCCCCCTCTCTATTCTCGCTCTCTTATTTCTGCATTTGTGAAAGAGGTGTGTGCTTGCAGTGGGAACACACAAGTTGCCATCACACATGGACTGCAGTGTGTTGAGCCGAAGCTGATGAGAGTGCAGGTTGTGTATTTGGCTGTTTCCATGGTGATCTAAATGGCAGAAGGCAGCGCTTGGCTCTCCAACTGTGAGACGACATGGTGTTTGTCTGTCTGCTCCACACTGGTGATGTACAGCAGCCAGCAATTCAAAGCGAAATGCCACTTAGGCCGTGAGTTGTGCTTATTCGTAAGGTGGGATTCACAGTTCCACTGGGAGCCTGTGAGAAGGCGTCCACTGAAGGAGGAGTCATAGAAATGTTCTGCTTGCAAAGGTACTGAACGACAGACTCATGTAAAACTGTGTTGGATGATTATTTGCAGGGTGGAGGCACAATGCTGCTTGTTTGCCAGCTGTAGATTCAACTGGTTTCAGGTAAGCAGCAACCTCCAGGTCTGAAAACTGAATACGGAAGTGCCAAACATACACTTCCTCTAATGGCCACTAGAGGCTGGCTCCTGGAATGAGTCAATCATTAGATAGATAGATGGTAAAATGTTACATGTTTACAGCCTCACACATAAAAGCTTTAGGCCTTTATGGATAATTCCCCCTTCGTAACAACTCTATGGAGGGTGATTTTTAATAAAAAAAAAAAAAAAGAGTCATCCAACTGGATACTGTTAATGCTTAAAGTTAAGGGTGTGGCCATGTTTATGGTGGTGCCTTGCCTCTAACCTCTCCACACCTCCACAGTATTATGCACAGAGTTTTAAACCATTTTTTTTTTCTGCAGCAGGCTATGAGCATGCTTTTTAATGCTGTGAAGTTGGGCGTTTCAATAAGGGAGTCCTAGGGGTTTGACTTGCTTTTGGAGTCAGCATCAAGTGGCCGTTAGTGGAAATGCTGTCTTCATGTGTTCTGCGTTGGCTTCATTCCAGATGCTGTTGCTCAGTGGCTCCAAAAATCCATAAATATTGCATGGCATCAGTAAAAATGGTAATGTTGGGACTTGAAAATACAAATTCCAAAAGCAACGCGTGCCTGCCTACACCCATATGCGGTCCATGGTTTCACAACCAAAGTGATGAGTGCAGACATTGATGCTGCTGTATCTCTACAAATAAGAGGCTCAGTTACTGAATCAAAAGTGTGGGGGTTGCAGCATAATGCACATGACAGGATTCATTCATCTTGTGGCATGCATGCCACACTTTCATTTTCACCAGTGTGTGATGTTACAGTCTGTTTGAACATTGGACTCCTTCGCCGGGGACCAGCTGTCTTTAGAGAAAGAGAGCCACTGCAATGCTGCAGAAGAACATGTTCAAGTTTTCTTGTTGGCGGCGAATACCGTTGTGTTCATGCCTTCGGTTCCAACTGCTTGTCACGTTGTTGTGGTTGTTATAGTTACGTAACAGCGTTGGTGTATATGTGAAACTCTAAGGCATCACTGGCAGGGTTGTCCTGTCATATGCCGCTTATTACCATTTTTATCTAAATGTCAAATATGCTCACATCCCATTTCATCTCATCTCTGAGGCACTGTGCAGATTTCTCCCCAAAAGCTGGACGTTTCCAGTGCAGCATCAGACAGACAGAGCTTGGGCAATGCAGCAAGTGCAAACCTGCCTGTCCTCCCCCACTTCTGCATCCCCTCAGATCAGTGCTAACCCCTTCCGAGCCCCCAACTGCGGCTTTGATCCTGCTACTTGAAGAATCCTATCCATTAGAGGGGAGGAAAAGGGGGAGTGACAGATCTCTGATGGTGGTATTATCACGGCACCCAGCTGGGCAATGTCAAACTGAATCAGTTACTCAATCGACTGGACTTAATACAAATGACTTCATACAATTTAAAAATTTCCTCTGTATTACAAGGTTGTAACCAGAAGTGGAAATCACTTGTCATTTGTGCTGAGTCCTCACTCAGTGCTTTTAGTATCTTTTAATGCTATGTGAAGCACTGAAGACTGATTTAACCCAAATACTTGTTACCCTGAAGTTTAAAGGTTGTCAGACAGGTCTTTGCTTTACTAACTAGTCAGCAGGCTCAGAACAGAACAGCATGCCATGTATTAAAATCTCTCCCCATGGACTTCTTTAAGCGGTGATAAGCAGCAGCCTTGATCAGCTCATACAGGTTACATCATTATCTCTGCTAGTGATGGTGCAGAACAGTACATGCAGCCAAAACATTGTAGCCCAAAGGTGGATCTTCTGCATTCAAATTTTAATATTTACACTACCAGTCAAAAGTTTTGGCATGCCTTTTCATTTAATGGTTTGTCTTTATTTCATGTATATTTATATTGTAGATTCTCACTGAAGGCATGAAAACTATGAATGAACACATATGTAATTATGTAGTGAACAAAAAGTGTGAAATAACTCAAAGCATGTTTCGATTCTTTAAAACAGCCACCCTTAGCTTTGCACACTCTTGGCATTCTCTCCATGAGCTTCATGGGGTCGCCACCTGAAATGGTTTCCAACAGTCTTGAAGGAGTTCCCAGAGATGCTGAGCACTTGTCGGTCTTTTTGCCTTTACTCTTCAGTTCATCTCATCCCAAACCATCTCAATTGGGTTTAGGTCAGGTGACTGTGGAGGCCAGGCCATCAGGCGCAGCACTCCATCGCTCTCCTTCTTGGTCAAATAGGCCTTACACAGCCTGGAGGTGTGTTTGTGGTCTTTGTCCGGTTGAAAAATAAACCATAGTCCAGCTAAATGCAAACTGGATGGGATGGCATGCTGCTGCAGTGTGGCTTCAGTTTTGAATAAATTCCCAACAGTGTCACCAGCAAAGCACCCCCACAAATCACACCTCCTCCTTCATGCTTCACGGTGAGAACCATGCATGTAGAGACCATCCGTTCACCTTTTTTGTGTTGCACAAAGACCAAAGATCAAATTTGTACTTATCAGCCCAAAGCACAGATTTCCACTGGTGTAATATCCATTCTTTCTGTTTCTTGGTCCAAACAAATCTCTTCTGCTTGTTGCTTTTCCTTAGCAGTGTTTTTTGAGCAGCTATTTGACCATAAAAGGCCTGATTCTCCCAGTCTCCTCTGAACAGCTGATGTATAGATGTGTCTGCTACTGGAACTCTGTGTGGCATTTATCTGGGCTTTAGTCTGAGATGCGGTTAACTTGAGGCTGGTGTGTAGCGGGGTGTGGTTTGTGGTGCAGCTGCAGTGGAGGCGTGGAGCAGTGGGTTTATGGCGTTGTGTCAGGGGAGGCTGACTCGCACACCTGACCTCGATCATCAGATCTTGTCTCCACTTTAAAGGATGTTGTCGGGACCGGAGGGGAAAGCGGTGTAGCAGCTGGAAAGCTGCTCAGACAGAAAGTGTCTAAACTTATACACAATAAAGCACATAGCAACTTGCAACGCTGTGTGTGGGTTCTCATTCGTGCCACATGGTGACCAGGATGAATTTATCCTCAGCAGCAGAGGTGACTCTTGGTCTTCCTTTCCTGGGGCGGTCCTCATGTGAGCCCGTTTCATCGTAGGGCTTGATCATTTTTGCTACTGCACTTGGGAACACATTCAAAGTTTAAGCAATTCTCAATTTCCCTTTAGCTCTACCTTTTCATTTTACAGTTTTTATTGCTTTAAACTAATCTTGCTAACCGGCTAGCTCACGAAATGTTGCATATTTCAAAAGGTAGTTCATAAAATAAAATAAATTAATGCAGAGTTAAAATAAAATGGGTTTGTTAGAATAGTCTATGGAACTACAAAACTAAAATAGTTTAGTTTAGTGAGACAAAACTTGTAATGTGTGTAGATAAGAAAAGGTTTGCTAGCTACCTAGCTTAAAGCGGGTAGCATTGTTCAAAATGCAGGCTGAAAAAAATAAAATAAAATAAAATTATACAGAGTTAAAATAATGTTGTTGTTTTTTTAACCAGGCTATCAGAAGTTATTTGTCAACAACTTTTATATAGCTTTTAAATTAACATAGCACAAAAAAAAATTATAGCATAGCAACTTACTGGTAAGGAAAGATGAAGAAATCCAGACTCTGAATCTCAAGGAAATTTTTAGGAAATTAAAAAAGAAAAAAAATAGTGTTTTCATACAGTTTTCTGATGATGTAATACAATTTTATCGGTGTTTTACAGTTGGACTCAGATGGACTGTTTACAACCTGTAGTCTGAAGCTTTTTGCTCAACAGGATTTGTTTTTGTAATATTATGAAGCAAGCTGCAAGCAAGTACACACACATAATGTCAACAATAATGATAATATATATGCTGCAGTATTATCATTAAATGTTAGAATAGAACATATCCTATTAACTGTATTAAGACAAAAAAATTCTTTAAGTTAAATGATGTATTCGTGTGTTTGACCCTAAAGACTGTGCCAAATGTACTGTTGCTTGTGGATTAAAGATGTGAAGCTTGCTGACACTGTAACATTGCCCCGTCCCTCCCTGCTGTTGCCTCTAGCCTGCAGGAGCCTTTCCCTTGCTCCCCTCATCTCCCTGTTTGAGTCACTGCTGTTGTACTAATCTGACATGCTGCTCCGACATCAAAGGCTTTCTCCCTGGACTCCTCTGCTGTCCTCGTACCACTGCACCCCACCACCATCACACCGCCGCAACCCTCATTTACTGATGGGCCTAAGTTTAGTTCTCGCATTCAGTCAGAGGCGATGGCGGCAGCCTGATGAGAAGATTAGGATTCCTTTTATTTCAATTCCTCATGTTTTATTAATCAGGAAGCCTTTACATTTCATATTCACTGCTGTGATTGAGAGGACAGAAGCAAGCCTGGCACCTGGCAGCTCACTCCTACATGCATGTTGAGCTCAGTGAGGAATGAGGGCTAAATGTCTCCACATGAGTCACTGCACAGCAGCTGCAGTTGGAGATGAGACAGAATAAAAGGTGTGCATAGCTGGAAATAGAAAACAATAAAGCAATGTCACTTCCATTGTCCTCATGTGTCTCTGTGGAAATGTCAGATGTAACAGCATTTGGCAACAGCCTTGTCATAAGGTTTTTGTGTTTCTGAAATCCACGTTGTGGATCTGGAATATGTTTTCTTGTCTTCACTGCATACTTAAATTTCCCCTCTCACAGCCTGTGTGAATTAACCATGGGCTTAGATTCTAACATGAGATCTCAGTACAGTACAGAGAAGCATGTAGCTGCAGACAGTTTACCCTAGGTCTATCAGCTAGTTAAAGAACTATGATACTTAGATTCTCAGTATCTTACCTGAGGTAAATCACTATAATGATTCTAATATACTGCTTCATCTAGGCAAATATGAATCAAATGTTGTCACACATACAGCAATTACTAACATCTAGTTGTTTTAAAAAAGGATTTAATATAAATTACAATCCACATGTAATGTTCATTGGATATTAGGTACGTAACATAATAGTCACCAAAATGTGTATTTTGTATTTACATAGCTACCATTTAAAAACACGCTTATAAAGCACTCATGCATTGACTACCACCATGTTGGGGGTTTTTTCTTTTGCTTTAAACTAGCGCTGATTGCATTTAGTTTAGAGGTTGGTGTGCTAAGTTAAGAGCTAATGCTTGTAAGCTTAGCTGGTAAGATGAACGGAACAGAAATCAGAACTTCCTTCCATCGAATTAGGAATAATCGTAGGTTATAAAAAATTGCTAGTAACACCACAAACATGATTGAAAGGTTCAGTTCAGTGAATCAGTGGAGGTTAGCAAAAAGCTGGTGGCTTAGTTGCCAATGCAATTTTTTACCCTGTGTCTGCAGGCAGCTATTTTAATGGCGTAAATCTCATTTTCAGAGTGTCTAATATCTGCTATTATTTTATTACAGTGCTGAATTTTGCTGCTTCTTACGGAGCCCTGCAAGGGACATTGGAGAAAAAAAATAAAGATGACATTTTGCGAGATCTCGCAAAATGTCCCTTGCAGGGCTCCGTAGCTTCTTGATTTCGAAGTTTCGTGAGAAGTTAAGATGACATTTGGTGTTTCAAAAGTTGCACTATTTTCAGCTCAGAGGACTTTGACTGCAGTGTAACGGTTGAAGGCGGTTTTTGTGTTGAGGGCTGTGGGCCTGATTTTAGTGTAGAAATGGATGCTGCCAGAAAAACAGCCTCTAAAGTGTCAATAAGAGAATAAGATTTAAATCACAAGGAAAAAAACCAAAACATGCTTATTTCTGTTCTAACTGTGGACATTTTAACATGAGTCCATGGGGACTGACTTTCTTATATAGTAATCCTCAAGTGGCTTCACAAGGAACTGCAGTTTTTGGTATTAATAGGATCTTTTCCATCAGTTGCATCACTCGATGAGTCATGAATGTCTCCTTCACGAAAATCCAAACTCCATTTTTGAAACCCAGCAACAAATCATAAGTCACTATATAATTACCCAAGAGGTTCCCTAACATGTGCATAGAAATGCATTTCCACCACTAAAACGTGAGATCAGCAGCTGGAGTAGGTGTGAGATTTGAGAAATTTTAAAAGACTTGTTAAAAACTTGCCCTGCCCTGAATATGCTGCTAAGTGGGTTCAAGAGCAGTTGAAAGGTGAAACAGCCACAAGAGGGCTCTACTCGGCAGATGGCTTAATGTTTCATAAGTGCAGTGAGCAGTCACTGTCACGGCAAGTCCAGCACTGCAGTCACCAGGTCTCTCTCAAAAAAGAGGGACAGCACATGGCTCGTTCAAGGTCATGCTGCATATGGTGAGAGCGGACAGACTCTCGCCTAGGATTAATCAGCATTACTCTGCAAGTTTTAAGATGAGTCTGAATTGGTATTGAAGTGAGGGGCACTTCAACTCAATATTCACTTCATGTGAAAGACTGCAGGGATGAGCGCAGTGCAGGCGGTATTAGAATAAGTTTTGAAATCTTTTGAAATTCAATTAGAGGTGGTTACAACTGCACACGGGAAATGAAACTTTGCTCATCTCCACACCCCTCTATTTTCAGAGCTGATGCAATTCCTCTCAAGCTTTTTTTTTTTTAATTTTTTTTTTATCTCATGTCTGTTTCAAAAGAGGAACATCTTGAAAGCAGTGATGAAGGATTTAACATGGACAGCTTGGCCATGATTAATGTGGAGCATTCCAGAAGTGATGTGACTGTAATGTAGGCCTATAAATGAAATGTGGTTTTGCTGAGACAGTAATGGGTTGTTCAGAGTGAATGTTACCCTTGAGTCTTTGGTGCAGCATTGATTCTTTTTTTTATTGGTTGGCCAAAGCTCAGTAGTACAGTGGCTAATTCAAAAGCACTTCTCTTTTTTTTTTCTCCTTTTTTTTGTGCCAACTCATCTCTCATACCCTTGTGCACTATGCAGAGACATCCCCGGGTTCCACTGACTACAGGGCCCTGGGGAGCAACACAGCAAGCAGGGAAAAATATGACGTCACCGTTGGCCAATGTGATGAGAGGACATAAACACTGTTATGCAGAAGGCTATAGCTAGGCCATTAGAAAAACTCCAGTCACCAGACCATAATAGTCTAAAGCAAGTGATCGGTTGAACTTAAAATCAGAAAACAGATATAAAAGGGAAGTCCTAAATATAAACAAAAGAATGCTTTTAAAAAGGGGAAGTGTTAATCATTTATTTTTATCAATCAACAAAATGCAGTGAATGAACAAAAGAGAAATCTTAATCAAATCAATATTTGCTGTGACCAACCTTTGTCTTCAAAACAGCATCGACTCTTCTAGTTACACTTGCACACAGTTTTTGAAGGAACTCGGCTGGTAGGTTGCGGACATCGTGACGAACTAACCAAAGATCTTCTGTGGATGTGGGCTTTTCATGTAATCCCAGACACACTCAGTGATGTTGAGATCAGGGCTCTGTGGGGGCCGTACCATCACTTCCAGTACTTCTCTTTCTTCTTTACGCTGAAGCTAGTTCTTAATGACTTTGGCTGTGTGTTTGGGGTCGTTGTCCTGCTGCAGAATACATCTGGAGCCAAAAAACAATCATTTATATTTCTGAAAGCACTCTTTGCTTAGAGCATTTTTTCCACACCTGCCTAAAACTTTTTTGCACATTACTGTGTGTGTGTGTATATATATATATATATATATATATGTGTATATATATATGGTTAGTACCCGTGCATACTTGAAAAGCACTTTATAAAAATCTTTTGAATTATGTGAGAAGAATCACTTGGGTCTGAAGACTGCAAGTTTGAAATAAAAAAAGGTGTATGGTGTTCCTCAGTAATTATGGTCATCATAGCACAATAGAGCTGAGTTAAACTGTTGGGGGCTATAAAATGTGTAAGTTGCAAAATGCGTGATGTAGGCATCAACAAAAAGAAAAAAAAGACAAGGTCTCTGCTTTGGTTTTGAACAGCAGCCTTGCTGCCTGAAAACTGAAACCAGTGGGTGAAGTGCCAAAAACTGCAGTTCCTTGGGTGGCAGCTTGTGGCTGTCAGTCTTCACAGACTCACACAGTTAAAGAGTGCAAATAAACATGTTTAGAGCAGTTTTTGGGCTCTATAGATACTTACCATTATATTTATTTTTGTTTATAGCTCACATGTTTAGCTTAACGCTCAGACTCAAGGCTCGAGGTAGCCAGCAGCTGTCGCCAGGCCCTCTGAGTGCAGTGTTAAATGAGTGGAGCAGTTCTTCCTGTAATGTGCTGTGTGTATTGCTGATAGATAACACTGCATCACATTCATTTTAATTAGTTACATTTGTTGCCCCAAACACTGATTTCTTTATGTAATATTAGTTACAAAATATCAAACATAAAATAAGCAATAAGAGTAAATAAAAGAAGTGCTACTGGTGCCCCTCAAACACCACCAGTTCTCATGGTTTGGAATGATGGCAAAAAAAAGAAATGGAAATCTTATCCTGTATAACATTTATACTTCTAATATTATAAGTTCAGGCACATAGGTAGGTTTAGAAAAAAATACTAATCAATATTGTTAATTTCTTCAAAATAAATTCCTCTAATTACTTTGTCAAACCCGTCTGAAGTGCCTGGACTTCCTTGTGCGATTTTGTTTCACAAAATATGCAATGTGGACTTGAACAGTAAAAGGTAAACAGCTTAAATTCTCAGAAATTTGAATTATGCTCTCCGTGCTA
The DNA here is from genome assembly GCA_015108515.1 of Hemichromis elongatus. Classification (NCBI taxonomy): domain Eukaryota; kingdom Metazoa; phylum Chordata; class Actinopteri; order Cichliformes; family Cichlidae; genus Hemichromis; species Hemichromis elongatus. Next base: position 11,597 of record VUQR01032136.1, read on the forward strand.
TCATTAGGTACACGGTACTTAGGGCCTGCTTTATAACGAATGGCAAGGAAGGACTGCAGAGCTGGTGATAACTCTAGGTTTTGTCCTCACAATTTGTTTTTAAACTTCAGGGCAGAAACGTAAGTTCCTAATCAGAGTGGTTAAGGTTAAAAAGCTTTAGAAAACTGACACAGTTGAATGATACGGCTTTTGACTTTGAAACTGAAACCCGAGAAACTTCCCGAGCAATTTGACCATCTCGGTGAATGAAGAGGGAGCTGTCTGACGTAAGGATGTAATTAACATCAAAGCAATAACATGTGATGATGTGCTAATTCTTTTTCAAGGCTGGTTTTTCCCCTCTCATAGAAAAAGACGAATATAAATAGGCTGATAGTCTTTGTCTCTTTGTCTCCGGGTACACACTTGACTGAACGGCAGCACAAACACGACTAGTATAGATGTACCATCCCCTCCCCGCTGCACACACACACACACACGCGCTACTGTCTCCCCTCCCCCTCAACTACAACACAAATCTCGACAAAAACAAGGATGTCTCACGTACACTGGGACTTTAACATGCTTCTCTGGTGCGTTTGAGTCCTCGACAGTATCTGCAAAATTAAAAACAGAGTGGCGGTGAAGCCGTGCCCAAAGAGATGAAAGGCCTGTGGCTTGTATTTATTGCTCTGCGTGCTGCCCACAGCAAGCTTAATGTTTTTTACACCAAACAGAGCTTCACTTTTGTGCCTTACTGTGATCTCTCTCTGCCTCTGATCTGTACTGCAATGGAGCAACCTTGGTTTTCCTGCATGTTTGTAGTAATAGTTTATGCATTTAATGTCTTAATGTGAGCTTTAATAGATATACCGTATGCTATATGTGTAACGGAGACAGAGATGTACCCAGTGACTGGGCCAGACATGCTGGGGGAAGCTATTTGAGTTAAGCTGTCAGCCATTTAGACATAATGTATCTTTTATGAATGTTTCATGTGCTGACCTAATTCCTTTCAGAGCCGAGTAAAAGCAATATGTTGCACATGAGAAGACACCAGAGCATCCAGCTGATCCTTTTGACATCCTCGGCCCACGACGAGGGGATAGGAAGGGTCGGCCAAATGGAAACAGAGCTGCGATGTGAAAGTCGAGAATAGAGGCTGTAGACCGCCCCGGCAGTTATTTTCAGCCATTTGTTTCTACAAAATCTACACTGCATCCCACAGAGATGGGGAATAAAACAGACACGCAAGCAGATACTGTACTCTGCTCTCCGCCATACGTGTAATTAAACCGCATGCTTAAGCCTAGAGTTAAGAGACTGATCACTCTGAAAGACTTGAATGTTTCAGCAGTGTTAAACAAGGAT
>VUQR01032140.1:0-12436 GCA_015108515.1 Hemichromis elongatus
GGTTCGAGCCCCGGCTCCGACAGTCTCGGTCGTTGTGTCCTTGGGCAAGACACTTCACCCATTTGCTTACTGGTGGTGGTCAGAGGGCCCGGTGGCGCCAGTGTCCGGCAGCTTAGCCTCTGTCAGTGCGCCCCAGGGCAGCTGTGGTTACAATGTAGCTTGCCATCACCAGTGAGTGAGTGAATGGGTGGATGACTGAAATGTAAAGCGCTTTGGGGTCCTTAGGGACTAGTAAAGCGCTATATAAATACAGGCCATTTATCATTTGTATCCATTCTCCTCAGTGCACATGGAGAGGAGGGGGGTACAAACTTCACACCCTCCTTTGCCTCCCTACAGTGCCTGGCCCTCCTTTCCATCGCCTGTTATTCTGCCTACTGTCACGTTTTGGGGTCCAAGGCAAATACAACACAGGCCTTAACCCAGCCCAGGGCCTCTAGTTGGTGGTATGCAGCTGGACATGCGCAGCAGACACCAGGCCTCAGGGTGAACTAGGAAACTGTTTGCCTGACTACTTTGCACCTGGCCTGCTGCACTGAGACTAGCTTAGCACAAGCAGCGGTGTCTTTATGAGAAAGAGGAAAAGTATTCCCCTAATGACTAGATCTATTGTGTGAAATGCTGCACTTAGGCTGCCAGCAGACATGCTGCAAAAACAAGCTGAATTGTGCAGTTGTAGTTTAATATAAATTCTGTGTTTCTGTCAGTGACTTTGGTGCAGCCGTCACTCAGCGAGAAATTTTATTTTTCTCTATTATTCGCTACTGCATCCTCAAAACAGACCAGCAAAAATACTTTTTTTTGTTGCTACTTTTTTCTTTGTGAGGCTATCTCTTTGTCATACACACACACACACACATTAACTTGCACTCTGCTCTAGTGAATGTGTGGGCTGACTGTCACAAAAATCTATATGAGCTTGGAGTTTCATGTACACTTTGCACACACATGGGAACATAATTAGAAAAAGATAGGTAGGGTCAGCAGAGCAGATGCTAGCAGGGCATCTGTAAGAGTGCTGAGCCTGGCCAGCCGCCAAGTCCATATAGACTTTTGGAGTGCTTGACTGCACTTAATCCAGACCCTCACCGCTGGTCGCAAACATGACCTATTTCACACATGAAGTGATCATCACCAGGATCTTGATTACATAGGATACATTCTGGGTCATCTTTATGTGCACGCGTGTGCAAGCTCAGATGAAACATTCATGCTAATGTGGTTCTGCACTAGGGTTTCCTTACTTATCTTTAAAGGTAATACCCCCTCTCAGCTCATGCAGTAGACAGCTACTTCAAGCATGTCACAACAGTTTACGCTACAGAGATAAGTTTTACAAGCTAGCAATGCAAAAATAGAGTCCGCAGACCTACCAGAAATCCCTTTTGGTTTACTCTGGGGAATAAAAAGAAATACAGTATATGCAATTTAAAATAAGTGACATTGCTGTACAGACCAGCAGCAGCTGTAGAATTAAAGGTTACCACGTATGAAGGATCCACATGGCAGCTAAAAAATATGTATTGTAATAGGTATTGTATTTATTCATGGTCTTGAGTACCATGCAACTTTTAATTTCATGTCTGTAAAGGATGTTCGTATCCAGCACAGCAAAGGATCATGTAGACACTGTATATTAAGAAATTATTATTATTATTATTATGCTGAATAGATGTTCAATTAAGCCAGTGGACCATGTCCAGGGGCAGCAGGTCTCTTTTTTTTCTGGTGAATGCAGTTGAGGTATCTGCTGAGGTCATCTGTGTAATGCGAACATAATTAGGTCAGTGCACAGTTTTGTTATTAACCCACAGACTAACTCGATAAATACCACAGTGCAGTCCTTCCCATCTAGTTAAAGTGATGTGTGTGTATGTGGTGGTCATCTATAACGTGTACATTCATATACTATCAAGCAGGTAGACACACACATGCCCAGTGAGAGAAGGAGATGAATAAATCATAATTTCTAGGTCATATTTGTATTTCATCCTATCGACCATCAAGTCGGGCTGTACACAGTGTACAATGCATGTTGTTATTATAGGGATTTGGTCTATCTCTGTGAGCCTTGATGCATTTTTCATGCATGTTTCCTTTATAAATATCAAAACAGGAGGTATTCTTTTTGATATGGATTCCTTTTCCTGCTACTGCTGGGTTATACACCTGGTTAAGCACAGGGGCACTCTTGTCTCTGTAATTTTAATCCACAGCAGATTGGAGTTTACTTTTAGCAAAACACTAGGCTTCTGCTTTGGACTTTGATTAGTGACACTCACTTTCAAATAAAACTCAGGAATGCAGTATATAAAATATGTAATAGTCATTACATAGCAGGTTGGATGTAGCTCTACACTATTTTCTAACACACTTGTGTTTCTTATCATTTTTCTTGTCATTGTCCGTATCATTGGTGAATCCGTGTTGGACAGTGAGGTTCATTTTTAGGAATCCGCAGATCTGTGTTGCCTGACAAACTCAATTCAAAAATAATGAAGGCTTTGGCTGCTTTTGTGTTCTCTGTCAAAAGAGCTGTTCATGATTAATAGTGGTTTTAATGTCTGTTTTTACTACATAAATGACTCAGTTATGACATGGAGGGGGTGGTCTCCATCATTTTGAAATGCAGTGCGTGCTGTTTGTCTGAGAGCTTAACAAGACTTTTGTTCCATACAGATTGTGTTGTAACACCCTTTCATGCCTCATCCTTTCCCTTTTCTTAACTTATTTTTAGGCCTAATCTACCAGTCGAATAAATAATACTGAGATGAGCAACTAAGCATCTCTATATGGTCTTATGTGTTTTTTTCCTTTTTCTTACTTACAATCCACCCATTTCTTGCTTCTAATTTAGGTAAATATGCATGACATTAATGATGGTACAGGAGCCAACTCTTATCTGTTTGGTTATAAACATAGGAAAACATGTTTTTGATGGAAACAAGTCAGCCAACAGGCAATGCAGCCTTTTAAAATGCAGATGGCTTTCCCTAGTTGGCCAATTAGTAACTTTAGCTCTGGAACACTTATCTGCTTTCATCTTCCTGTGTGTGTCTTTCATTTAGGGTGCCGAGAGCTTGGTGTGCCTCTTTCTACAAGTGTGTCGCGCTGCTTGTGTGCTTATGTTGCCGTGCACAGGCATTTTGTCTGTTTGCTGCAGTAGTGAAAGAGCTACATTACTTTCCTCTAATGTTGCTGCGAGTGAGACAAACCAACCAGACTGTTAGAAGCCAGATAATAAGCCAAAACACACATTGCGTTGCAATGAATATGAGAATGAAATGTGGAAGGCACCACTGTTAGCACTGCAGTCCTGGCAGCATTAAAATTAAATGAGTTAAACTGGGGAAAAATTGCCTTTAACTGAGCTACAGCTGGGTTAAGTAATGTGCAGCATTCCGACAGCTTTACCACTGACCTCAATCTTTTCAGGAAATATTCAGTGGAGAAATAGGATCACAGATTAACAATTGTTAACAGAACACAGGCACATAGTAGGAATTTAGATGAGAGGCACAACAGCTAAAGGTTGTCATTAGAATATTGGAATATTTTTTGGTATATCTCACAATCTCACTTTTGTCTCCCTCTTTCTATCGTGCAGGACCATACCTCAGACCACTGAGCTTCACTTGCATGGAAACCCAGCTTCCTTGGCAGCCTGCTCCTCTCTCTAGAGCTCACGGCCAGCATGGCAGGATGAGCCTCTGCCAGCAACGATGATGGCCAAAAAGCAAGATCCCCGGCCACCCACCTACAACCTGGTTGTGCTTGGGCTGTCTGGCACAGAGAAGGAGAAAGGGCAATGTGGCGTGGGCAAGTCCTGCCTGTGTAACCGCTTTGTCCGGCCGAGTGCAGATGACTTCTACCTAGATCACACCTCTGTTCTCAGTACCAGTGACTTTGGAGGGCGTGTGGTGAACAATGACCACTTCCTATACTGGGGAGAGGCTGCAAGGACAATGGAGGAGGGGTCAGAATGCCGTATAAATGTGGTGGAGCAGACGGAGTTCATTGATGATCAGACGTTTCAGCCACACCGAAGCACGGCACTGCAGCCTTACATCAAGAGGGCAGCTTCCACCAAGCTGGCTTCAGCTGAAAAGCTGATGTACTTTTGCACAGATCAGCTGGGGCTGGAGCAAGACTTTGAGCAGAAACAGATGCCTGAAGGCAAGCTTATGGTGGATGGCTTCTTACTCTCTGTAGATGTAAGCAGGGGTATGAACCGGAGCTTTGAAGATCAGATGAAGTTTGTTACCAACCTATATAACCAGTTAGCAAAAACAAAAAAGCCAGTGGTTCTGGTCCTCACCAAATGTGATGAAGGTGTTGAGCGATATATTAAAGACTCACACACTTTTGCTCTAACTAAGAAAAATCTACAGGTTGTAGAAACCTCAGCACGTTCTAATGTCAATGTTGACCTAGCCTTTCTAACACTGGTTCAATTAATAGACAAGAGTAGGGGAAAGCCCAAGATTATCCCCTACTTTGAGGCACTGAAACAGCAGAGTCAACAGATTGCCTCAGCCAAAGACCGCTATGAGTGGCTGGTCAACCGAATTGTAAAGAACTACAATGAGACATGGCCTGTTGTCAGTCGGCGCATGCAGACTGCCCCTGAGTACAAAGACTACGTTTTTCTTGAGGGCACTGCTAAAGCCAAGAAGCTTTTCCAGCAGCATGTGCATAGGCTCAAACAAGAACACATAGAGAAACTTAGGAAGTCCTATCTAAGTACTCTGCCACAGGCACTGTCTGCACTCTTACCACTGTTGGATGAGATAGACCACTTAAGCTGGTCTGGAGTTCAGAAAGTTCTGGAGACAAAAAGAGATTTCGCTCAGTGGTTCGTTGTGCTAGATGATACCCCTTGGGAGACCACAACACACATTGATAACACGGAAGATGATCGCATCCCACAAGACCTACTGGAGACCCCACCAGCTGAAGCCATCTATGAGACCCATCTGGAGCAGCTAAGGAATGAGCGGAAACGGGCTGAGATGAGATGGGAGTTTAAGGAGAAGTTAAGTGTCTCTCCTTTTATCACACCAGGGAAGCCATGGGAGGAGGCCAGAAGCTTCATCATGAATGAAGAATTCTACCAGTGGCTGGATGAAGCAGAATATCTGGATATCTACAATAAACACCAGAAAGAAATCATTGACCGGGCCAAAGAAGACTTTCAAGAATTGCTCCTTGAATATTCTGAGCTCTTTTATGAATTAGAAGTGGACGCAAAACCGAGTAAAGAGAAAATGGGAGCCATTCAAGAAGTGTTGGGGGAGGAGCAAAGATTTAAAGCCCTTCAGAAGCTGCAGGCAGAAAGGGATGCTCTTGTATTGAAACATATCCACTTTGTCTATCACCCCACAAAGGACACCTGTCCCAACAATCCACACTGTGTGGATAGTAAGATAGAGCAGATACTGGCCTCCAGATTCCCAACTCGGTACCCTTCATCAGACTATGCTAGACTGGAAGGGGGGAGAGCTGAACGGATAAATCTTGTCATTCTGGGAAAAGATGGGCTAGCCAGAGAGATGGCAAATGAGATAAGAGCCTTGTGCACCAGTGACGACCGGTACGTGTTAGATGGAAAGCTGTATGAGCTAACCCTCCGTCCCATAGAGGGCAATGTACGTCTGCCAGTTAATTCCTTCTACACACCAACTTTTACACCCCATGGTTGCCTGTGTTTGTACAATTCAAAGGAATCTCTCTCCTATGTTGTCGAGAGTATAGAGAAGCTTAGAGAGTCGACTATTAGCAGAAGGGAAAACAGCTTAGCTCAACTGCCACTGTCCCTCCTTCTGGTCACCAAGAGGGGGGTGGGGTCCATAGGGGATATTGGAGGGGAGACTGCTCAAACTCTCATACAACAAGGGCAGCAGGTAGCTGCAAAGCTACAGAGTGCTTACCTAGACCCTGCCTCTCCAGGCATGGGTTATGGCCGCAATGTCAGTGAAAAGCAGATTAGTCAGATGTTGAGAGGACTCTTAGAAACACGTAGAAACATAGGGAGCAGTTCCCCTCCGCTACCTCCTCCATCCTCTGCCTTCAGAGACTCTCAGTCACAGTCAATGCTCGAGGCAGACCTGAAGATAGTCATGTGCCTGATGTGTGGAGACACCTATGACCTAGACCAACTCCTTGCTCCCTTTCTTTTGCCCCAGCATTGTCGTCCTTCCTCGAGCCTCAGTAGTGGCACCTCTGTTCTGCTGGATCTTAGTATAGGAGGTCAGAAGCAGAACATCGAGCTGTCATTGCTCTCCTTCCATTCCTCATTCGCCCTTCGCAAGACTGGGCTCGTCCATGGCTACATTGCCGTTTACTCTACTCGCCGCAAGGCCTCTATGGAGACATTATGTGCTTTTCTGTGTGAGGTCCAAGACATCATCCCAATCCAGTTACTAGCAGTAGGAGAGAGCCAGATGGAGCTCTCAGATTCAGACTCGGCTAAGGAACAAGTTAGTCAGGGGGAAGAATTGGCTCATGAAATAGAGGCAAGGTTTAACACAGTAATATGTGGACATGGTGGGGTAGTAGGTGGTCTTCATAAGATAGATCTCTTCCAGCCTTTCTTAAAAGAAGTGATGGAGAAGCGCACCATTGTTGAGGCCACACACATGTATGACAATGTAGCAGAGGCATGCACCAATGAGAGCGCCAGCCCTCGTGGTGGCTCTCCCAGCCCAGTTACACTTTTGGACTCAGAGGATGATATTGATCCATCACCTCCTTACCCTACCCTGAGGGAGGATACTCTCAGCTCCCAACTGGGAAGCTTCAAGCTGTCAGAAATGGATTCAGATGATCCCTTCTCTTTCATTTCCGAGCTTAGCTCTTTTGAGAGCAAGGTGAACAACAAAGTTCCTCCACAAGTAAAGCCCAAGCCAGTCCTTAAGGTTAATCTTGGCCCCTACATGGACCAACAGGGAGGCACCAACCGGCGCTCTTTGCCCCAAGCTGTCACCTGGGCCCGAGGCAGTGATGGTGGCTACGACCCCTCAGACTATGCTGAGCCAATGGATGCTGTGAGCAAACCTAGACACACAGAAGAGGAAAATATTTACTCTGTCCCACATGACAGCACACAGGGCAAGATTATCACCATCCGCAATGCCAACAAAGGTCATTCAAATGGGAGTGCTGGGGGGAATGGATCAGACAGTGAAGCTGATAGCAGTTCATTAGAGCGCAGGAGAAAATTGTCTGCTATTGGCATAAAGCCTAAGCTTTACAGAGACAGATCCAAACGGCTTGGGAAGTTCAGCAGTTTTAGGACGAGCTTTTCTATCGGCAGCGATGATGAGATGGGGAGTTCACTCAAGGCAAGCCAGGATGACGAAGGACTTAAGAAGGAAAACTCTATTGAGGATAGTGAGGATCCTAAAAGAAGAAATATTCTCAAGAGCCTGCGCAGAAATACAAAGGTTAGTGTTCATGCAGCTGTATGCTTAAGTTAAATATGAATGTCATTTTCATTCAAAAACTTCTATAAAATAACCCAGAAATGCAGAACTTTCTTTTTCCTAGTTTGGCAGTTTCCGACACAACAGTTATCGAGCTTTATTGCCAAATGTTCAGTATTTATTATTGAACCAATCGCCCACTCAAGTGCATTTTAAAATGTAAAATTTTCTTAATAACCTCCTCAATTCCTTCAATTGTTTTGGCAGGTTAAAGTGTCTAATGCAGGAAAATTATTTTTAAGCAAAATAACTTTTATCCATTTGTATGACTTTTCCTGCATGGAGACGGAAAATAGTATTTCGCCCCAATACAGTTTTTTCCATCCATTTGATTACATTGTTTTAGCATTATGAATATCAAACTTACTCATGCCTATTTGTGAAACACATGCTAATTAACATTTGCATGTATTAAACATTTGTGACAATTAAACTAGTTATTTTTAAATTTTCCAAACATATTAGGTTTACTTTTTTAATATATTTGCCTTACATGTAATTGTAATGTATAGAAAATCTGTATGAAAAAATACCTCAAAGGGACAAGTGTGTGTGTGTGTGTGTGTGTGTGTGTGTGTGTATAGCTTCATCCATATTCATATAGACAGAACACATAAAATGCCCATATTCTCCAATATGATTAGTTCTTGGTTGAGATTGAACAGCTGTTAAACTCAACTAAAGTCAAGGAATTTCTAATGAGTTGAGAAAAATCTGTCTTCTCTGAAGCTTAGCCCACTGATAACATGACATACTGTAGGGGGTTTGTATAAAAGGATGTCTGCAATATTTTTTTCACTGACCGCTCTGTGGGATCCCTCTAAACTAGCCAGATCATCAGAGATAATGGAGACGACCTCTGCTCAGTAAACCTCTATACCAGAAAGCAGAAACTCCTAATGAATAGGGACAGAGCCGTGGTATAGGCTGTGCTATTTCATCTGTCTCTGTTCATCTCTATCTGGTATTTTCAAGTTTCCCATATATGAGAGCTAGAGCAATAATGTTAGACTATGATTGTTTGCAAGGTTCTAAAGTCTTTCTATACTGGCACATAAAACCCATTAATACGAAATCATTTCAAAGTTTTATATAAAGCTAGGTGCGAACATCCCTGCTAATAGCACTAACAAGCAAAATAACTAAGAATATAAGCACAGTAGTCTTTGTTTCAAACGAAACCTTCCTTTTTAGATTTATCTACAATATGAGAAGTCTATATGTAACAGCAGAGTCACTATATGTAGTGTAACGTTTAAGTTGGGACCATGTTTATTTACTGTAGTACTGAAGTGGTTTTGACTAAGACTGGACTGATTATCTTTCTTTGCTTCCTTCCTTTAGTTTTCTCATATTCCCAGTTTGGTCTTCTCTTCTTGCTGATTCATACTGCTTCTCACGTTCCTGTGACTTTTTTCTCTCTCCCCATTATATTCTTGTCTTTTGGACATGCGTATCTCCTACTTTACTTGATTTCTGTCTCCCCATGTCTTTTCCTTCCCGTGCTTGTCTCTCAGCCACATGCAGTGACCTTACAGTGTTAGGCTTATCGGCCTGGTATGCCGTTCATTCACACACATGGTGCGGTATAGAAGTGCCAACTGAACAGCAGTTACATCTGTGTATGTTGTGCTTCTGTGTCTGTGATAATTACCATGGCTGTCAGCAGAGGGGAACAGGAGGGGGATGATTAATGTTTTCACACACTCAGATATGAAAGTACCTGAATAGAAGCTGTCCTCTTGGATAGTTCAACTGACCAAGACCACATTCTCTAGCACTTGTTGCCATTTATCCCCCTAAAAAGAAAAATTTGAGAACCACAAAGGTAGCAGCATAGTTTGAAGTGAGCAGGCTAGTTCAAGTAGTGCCCTCACTGGCCACCTTATTATGTACTTGCTAGTATTGAGTTAGACCATTTTGCCTTCAGAATGGTCTTAATTCTTTGTGGCATGGATTCAACAAGGTGCTGCAAATTTTCCTCAGAGCTTTGGGGCTATATTAACATGACAGCATCACGTAGTGGCTGCACAGTTTTCACCTGCACATCCATAATGTGAATCTTCTGTTCCACCAAATCCCAAAAGTGCTTTATTGGATCAAGATCAGGTGACTGTGGAGGCTGTTTCAGTACATCGAACTCACTGTTATGTTCAAGAAGGCAGTTTGAGATGATTTGAGCTTTATGACACGCTGTTATCCTGCTGGAAGCAGCCATCAGAAGATGGGTACACTGCCGTCACATGGTCAGCAACAATACTCGGGTAAACTGTGGCCTTTAAAGAGCCCCAAAATGTGCCAAGAGAATGTCCTGTTATACCATCACCAGAAGCCTGAACATATACACAAGGCAAGACGGATGCATGCTTTCATGTTTAGGCCAAATTCTAAACGTTGCAGCTGACAGCAGCCACGCCACATTCAGAGTCACTTAAATTTTCCCCTAAAAACATCTGTAGATCATATTAATGATGTACGCATTCCTAAATGCATTGAATTCACATGTGATTGGTTTGCATTAAAAAGCAGTTGAGCATGTACCCGACAAAGTGGCCACTGAGTGTATGTTAGCAAGTGCGCAAGTTGTAATAGCTGTGACTTTTACGCGGCGCTGTGTTTTGACCCTCTTTGTACAAGGGGCAAATCAAAAGTGGATCCCTAAAGTGCACAATATGAATTTTGAATGCCACTATATTGGTGAACAGACAAAACTTCCAACCTTATTTCTTAAAGGGTTTAAAGATAGTTTGATTGATTGCCAGGAGCATATTGCACAGGGACCTGTAATAACTGCACACTCTTCATTTTTATCTTTCTAATTATACGGCATAAAAAATAATAAAAGACACATATTGATGTTGCACAAGTAATTCAGTATTACCAATAAGTGAGGTACACAATAATTTGTGAAACACATACAGTTTGTTGCACCAGTAATTTTACATTTGAAAGACATCCTGGGTAATATTCTATACACTGATATATCCCTTAAATAGCACTAATGATTATACTGTGAAACCAAGAAAAAGCTTTAAAAAAATTTAAATAAATAGATAAAAATACTGTGATTTAAAATTTCAGTCATACCAGACAGTACTACATGACACATTTTAAACCAACACATTTCCAAAGGGGGGGAAAAAAAAAAGCCAACAGAAGGTAGGCCAGTGTCAGCATCATTAGTCATATCAGTGCCCATGATTCGTGCCCTTCGGCATGTCTTGGGATCTGGATATCCACATTACAAGCCATTATGGCTTAATTGTGGTTGTAACAAAGTGATCAAGTTCCATCACCTATTTTCTAAGCAGCTGTCTGAAAGATAAGTGTCCATTTTCAGTCTGCTGCAGCCAGAAATCCCTTCAGGAAGACATTTTATTGAGTTATTTGGTCATTTCAGGGAGATGTATTGTGGCAGTGCCTCTCCATTGGCAAACAACCAGCCGTTCCTGTTGTTGGCTGGTCGGGGTTAACGCAGCCTGTTTTTCAGTTGTCTTTTACGTGACCGTTTGGCGTTATGCAGTGTAAACATTTTCTTGGAGGGAGCCTTAGGGCGCTGTCTACCAATCTGAGTCATGACGTCTAGGAACAAATAATGGAAGCTACACTCTTAGCCCATTTTAAAGCCCTCTTTACCTCAGGCGCTGACCAACTGTGTCTGTCCTGATCACCCTCCCTCAGCGAGAGGCCGGAAACGTTTCCTCTCCCTTTCGTCTGCACCTTTTTTTTTTTCTTCTAACTTACTCAGTCAGAAAAAAGAGTGTTTGAAATTCCTCAGTCACCCAGTTTGTCTACTGACCATGCAGGAAATAAAAGGCCTGGAGACGGTCAAACAAAAGGCTCAGAAGCAGCCATGGAAAGAAAATGGAGACGAGAGGAATAAGAGTTATGATAAAACTTTTGAGCGGCTTTGTGTTTCAGTGTCCTACAGTGTGTGTAAATGCCCGCTGTGGTGTCTGCGTGTTATTGTTGAGGATCTGTTGTGTTTTGATTTTGTGGTAGAGGTCTGTTTTGTCTCCTCAGCGCTGGCAACATATCCTGTCTCAGTCAGCAACTGAAAGGAGTGGCCAGAAGGCAAAACTGCAGGGAGAGAAGACAGTAAGAGAGGAGAGTGGATGCAGGAGGAGGGGGTGGCTGTATAGAGACGGTCTGCTAAACTGAGATAGGGCACAGATATACAACACGCTCAGTGTGATAGGACACAAATAAATTATGAGCTGCAACATGGAGCTCGAAACCAAACTGGCAGCGAGTTATAACAACAGTAGTTCTTTGCTATTCCTAAAATTCAATTAAAGCCTTATGTTAGTGTTTCGTGAACACATGAATACAGGGTTCAAATCTACAGTATGTGTACAGGTGTGCCAACACTGGTCCCATGGACGTCCCACGGAGTCTCAGGCTAGGTCCACACTAGTCCGGATCTTTTGGAAAACGGAGCTTTCGTGGAAAAACAATCCCCGTCCTATCGTTTTGAGTCGTTTTTCACACCTTTGCGCGTCCAGTACCGCGCATGCGTGAAACGTTAGACGAGATGACCTGCGTAAATTCCATGTGTTGTTTATTTACTTTCCGGCTCTTTAAAACGAGCAGCGAAATGGCGAGACAAAGCACCGAATGTGTCAAATGGAATGATAATGAGGTGGAGCTGTTGCTCCGAGTCACAAATGAGTACATATTAATCTTCAACACGGCCACTAAAAACTTACTGACTGAAACTAAACTGAAACTGAGCAAACAAAACAACAAAACAACTGCGGTACGATGCCGTCTGACCATCTTGGTTAAAGTGGTCACATGACTGCATCATTTGACTAACATACGTCATCATTTTAAAAAATCTCCGTTTTGGCCGTCCACACTACGCGAAAACGCTGCGTTTTCAAATTGATGCGTTTTGGAGACCGTTTCCAAAAACGCTCCGTTTTCCCTCCGTCTCAGTGTGGACGGGA